>CAJVQA010003549.1:0-19259 GCA_910591915.1 Cetraspora pellucida | reverse complement strand
AAATTGAATTTAATTGCAATTAATTGCAATTATTTCATCATTAATTGGGTTTCAATTAATTTTGTCATGTGAATATACAATTGCAATCAATTAAAAATTATGACAAAATTGATTGCAATTAATTTTTCGGTAGGCCTGTTAAATAGATAATCGTAAGCATATTTTTTAATTATTTCTATTAATCATCTTTTTATTAAGTTTAAGTGAACCTTTAATTTTAAATATTCTATATTATAAATTATTTTCTAGTTTGTCTTTTATATTTAACAAGTTAAACATCTTGAACAATATATTTACTAAGTTTTTATTTGAGCTCTGGAATAGTAAATCTTTGTTATAGATCAATTTTACTGGCTAGCAACACACTTCAACCTATTAATAACAAGTAAATTATAATATGTGAAACCAATATATTACAAAATATAAGTTAATGACAGAATTCAGACATATAAATAAGTAATAGTCTCCGGATTCTCTCATTTTTATTTAGCAGCTAGTCAGCTTTATGCAAATGAAAACTATCGAATAATGCTGTCTTTTGCTCGTTATACTATTGCAACAATACCTGGCACAATCTTGATAATTTTCAATTCGAATTACTTAGATAAAGTTACTCTCAATACAGTTTATTCTACAGACTTGTTAATCAGCATGATCTAATTATATGATTAAATGTACTGTAGCAAATAATTTTGTCCATTAATCTCACTTCTATATCATTAAATTATCTAATAATAACTAATTGTTAGTATAGCTGAAATATTTATTATCATACGTGTTACGTATGTCATACAATTTTTTATATACGAAACTACTTTTATCTTTAAGTAACACCGCATAACAAACGCATGCAAACGTTGGCACAAGGAAGTATCATTCAATCAGATCCTCAGATTCGGCGACTCGCTACAGGACCATACACTTCGTATTTCATACTCCGTTCCTGGTATGCAATTTTCGGATAAAGTAAATCATAACATACATATAATACTATACACCAAGAATAGACAGCAGATACCGTTAATGTTACACATATATTAAAACTGGTGAGGGATTATATCCATCACACAATTGAATCCAACATAAATAATTTAATTTGTGATTGATCACAGGCGAGAGGGATTCACTTTGGATCGGGAACTGTCTCTGCTGTACCAAGAATATGAACACATGCTTCCTGACATATCATTTACTCGGCATCGCACTTTTGACAATTTTACTAAAAATAAATACGTACAGCTAATAAAATACCAAATTGGCACCTATAGAAGCATCCGGAGGATGTCAGTGCATAAAATTAAGTCAAAGTATGTACAAATTTATGGATACAAATCTTAATAAAGGTTGAAGGCAAGGCTGCTTAAGAGTTAAAAAAAAATAAAATAAAGCGAAATAAAATACCAAATTTTAAATGACATGCCGAGAAAATAGTTTTCGAGGAAATGAGTGTATACGTACCAAGGCAAAATGATTTTAAAAAACTCGGTTTCAAATTTTTTTTAGTGTTCAAATATGGATACTTGTATAACAATATCAATGTAGTGTAACCAGTTTCTAATATTGTTATTAGTCAGAATTTGAATTTCGGTTTACAAAACTTTCAAAAATAAAGATGGCAGTAAAGCACCTAGAAAAACTTTCGACAGATTACCTTGAACTTCTTGACGATAAAGAAGATTTTAATGTTATCATTAATGCCGGAGAATCACAAAATTCAAAGATATTCCGGGCACATTCCAATATTTTAAGATATAGATCATTGTATTTTCGTGATAAATTGGCAAAAATTAACAAAGATGCAGACAATATCAAAACAATTAATTTAGAGCATGTTACTATTCAACAATTTGAAATTATTATTAAGTAAGTTACTACCTTATATCTGTATATATGTATATGTTTTAATAATATATGAGAAACGAAACTGATCTTAAAATCTAAATTCTGTATACGAATATAATAAAGATATATTTACGGAGGGGTGGTTTTATTGGAAAATCAAGAAGCATCATTCATTTATGAACTCATGATTATTGCTTCAGAGTTTCTTTTAGAAGAATTAGTTAAACATTTTGAAAATGATTTAATTGAAACAAAAGCTAATTGGCTTCGTTTACATTTTACACGCATTTATCAAAAATGTTTCCAAGATAATCAATTTCAAAATTTACAAAAATGGTGTAATGATTTTTTAGTAAAGTATCCAAATAAGATTTTTGACTCGGAAGATTTCACAACACTTCAAGAAAATGCGTTAGTCTCTCTTATTAAACGGGATGATTTACAAATGGAAGAAGTAAAGATTTGGAATTATATCATTAAATGGGGGATCGCACAAAATCCAGATTTATTATCCGGTGAACCAGAAAATTGGACTAGTGAAAAGTTTCTAAGTTTAAAAAATACATTAAAGAATTGTTTACCTCATATCCGTTATTTTCAAATTTCAGGAGACGATATTGTTGACAATGTTCAACAATATCATCAAATTTTAGATAGAAACCTTTGGAATGACATTATGAAAAGAGCTGTGAATCCAAATCGACAAATATCATCAATAGTTCTTCCACCTCGAGTAATTTTAACTCCAAAATTACCGACACGTATAGCAGAGATGTTGGAACCATTTTCAACAGTTATCACAGAAGAACATGCAGCAGAAATTGCGACATGGGTTGATAAGAAATATGAAACATATTCAATAGCAAATAATCCGTATGAGTTTAAATTACTTTGTCGCGGAACCAGAGATGGTTTTACTAGAGAATCATTTTGGGAAAAATGTGATAAGCAAGCAAATATTATTTTGCTAATGAAAGTTAAAAACTCCGATGAAATTCTTGGTGGTTATAATCCAAAAAAATGGGATCAATCAATTGGTAGTTGGGTAAATTGCAATGATAGCTTTATTTTTTCATTGAAAAATGGAACTATGAGTTCCTCTATTTTAAGTCGTGTAGAAAACCCACTATATGCAATTCATTGTCATTCGAATTATGGTCCATTTTTTGGTGATCTTGCGATGTACGATAATTTTAATCAAGATAAAGGATGTTATTATAGTCATGAGGTATATGAAAAAGCAATTAGAAATGCAAATACATTTGGTTATTTTTCAGTAACAGAATACGAAATAATCCAAATGCAAAGAAAATAAAAGCAAAGAAAAATAAAGTAGAAATAAGGTTAAATGTAATTAAACTTTAGAAATTAACCTGAGTTTTTTAAGTAATGTTGCATAAACAGTTTATACATACAGTTGAGTGATGATAAGGGTGATCGTAAATGTATTTACTAAGAAATAATCATTCACTTCATAATCAAAAATTAAGTTTACTTTTTTATTTATCAACGTCATATAATTCTATCAAATGAACCTTAATTTTATTGGCGCATCTTAATTTGGAATTGAGAAACTAGTATTTTATGTATAATGTGATGAAAATTACATTAAATTTGCGTAAAATTTAAAGTTGTAATTTATGTAACTCAAATCGGAAATGAAATGGAATGTTTGAAGACTCCGACACAACACATAAAATAATTTATTTTACAATACCAGACCATTCCGCTAGTACACAATCCAACACCTGTTTTATTATAAGAATAGATCTTAATATTTTCTGTCTTGCGTATTAGATTTTATAGGAATTAGTTCGTTAGACCTGGCAGCATATTAGCTTTTTGTGTGAATCTAAGTGTTTAGTATGTCCGGTATTCGGTTTGAGTTCGTTGTTAAATTGGTACTCTTATGTTACAACAGTTATATTAGTTTTTTAAATTTGTTGGTATTTGTAGTGTTTGTAGTATAGTACATTTGTGCTTGTCAACTGTAAATTAAAAGGTATTGTTTATATATTATTGATTCTTTAGTGAATTAGGCTTATTAGTAATAAATATCACATTTACCCACTTTACGCATATATATATATTCTCTAATACTTGAGATAATTTTTTTTTTTTTTGGACGCATTTATTAGTTTATGAGCTTCTTTATGCAAAGTTTTTTTTTCGTTTTCTAATAGCGTTAAAACGATAAATTGTGTAAAAATTATGTAAGTTGATTGGTAATACATCCTGGATCATAATCTTTAGAGGAATAAAAACTAGTCCATATAATTTTTAATTGAATAATTAGTTGTATTCACCATGCTTTTTTTTTTCGTCTTTAATAAAAAATGATTTATTAGAAATTTAGAAACAAATGAATAAACAAATAGAGAAGTAAACGAACAAAAAACTAATAAAAACAAAATAAAATAAGGGAAATAAAATAGTTTAACATTAGTACTAGATTTCAAAAGGTTTTTTTTTCTTTGAATTTGAAATATTCATATTCATCTACTGAAAAATAGCCATTTTGAACATTTCGTAAATGTTTATCGTAAACACTTAGATGGACGGTGTTATAACATCAATGATTTTGATTAAAATTATTATACATGAAAAGATCTTGGCTACAACCACAACCAAAACATGGGCCATAATTATAATTAGAATAAATTGCAAATTCTCGACAATTTCCAACAGCATTTGTATCCTTAATAATATGACTTAAAATAGAACTTCGAATATTACCATTTTTTAATGAAAAAATAAAGCTATTATCACAATATTGATGACTTAAAGCTTTATCCCATCCAATAGGATTATAACCACCAAGAATTTCACCAGTTCCATTAACTTTCATAACCACGATAAGATTTTCTTTCTTATTACATAAATTCCAAAATGCAGTTGAAGTAAATCCATTTCTACTTCCACGAAGAAGTAATTTAAATTCGTATGGATTATATTTTAATGAATGAATAAATTTTTTATCAATCCATGAAGCAATTTCATTAGCATTTTCTTCGCTAATAATCTTTGAAAAATTTGATGGTTTAAATGGTAATATAACACGAGGTGGAAGAATTGTCGAAGATATTGGTCGATTTGGTGATAAAAATCTTTTCATAAGATCATTCCAAAGATTTTTATCTAAAATTTCTTTATAAGGTTCCATATTATCCATAATTTCATCACCAGACATTTGAAAATAACGGATGAAGGTAAACAACCTTGTAAAGTAACTTTCATAGTTGAAAAATTCTTATTAGTCCAATATTTAGGATCGGATGATAAGTCAGGATTTTGAGCGATTCCCCATTTGATAACATAATTCCAAATATTCACTTCATTCATTTGTAAATCATTACGTCTAATGAGTGAAATCAGTGCATTTTCATTAAGAGAATTAAATTCTTCAGAATCAAAAATTATTTCCGGATGTTTCACTAAAATATCATTACACCATTTTTGTAATTTTTGAAGTTCATTATTTTGAAAACTTGCTTGATAAATACGAACAAAATTTAAACTAAGCCAATCTTCATTTTCATTCATCAAATAAGTTTCAAGTTGTTTAATTAATTCTTCAAGGAGTAGTTCGCGAGCAACAATCATGAGATCAAAAATGAAAGAGGCCTCTAGTTTTTCCAATGATATCACCCCTCCATAAATGTATCTTTATTAAATTATGATATTAATAATTTAATAATGTCAAAAATATTAGTGATTTAAAAATGTCAAAATATTAGTGATTTAAAAATGGCAAAAAAATATTAGTGATTTAAAAATGTCGTTTAATCCAGAATAAAAATAAATCAAACTTACTTGATAACAATTTCAAATTGTCGATTTGAAATGTATTTCAAATGAAGAGTTTTAATATTATTTTGATCCTTTCTAGCGTTTACTAATTTATTGCGAAAATACAATGATCTAGATTTTAAAATATTTGAATGTGCTTGAAATATCATTGTATTTGGAATTTCACCAAGAACAATGTTTACATTAAAATCTTCACGATCATTGAGAAGTTCGAGGTAATCATTTGAAAGTTTTTCAAAGAACTTTATTGACATAATGAATTGAAATTAATAAATGAGAAAATTTTGGATTTTTTATTGCAACTCGAATTTAATACAAATTCTCAAAAGGACCCAAAAAGGAAACAATCAAGAGCTACATACAGGTATGTACGTACGTACGTACGTACTAGGGTGGTAACTTAACTAGTAAATTAAAACTATATCAGCAATAGTAGTAATTTTTATTATGATTAGATTTTTATCAGCGAAAATTAAATGATTAATTCAAATATCGATATCATTTTACTTTAATTAATTATAAAGATGACTCATCTGATTACGTATTGGCTTCCTTTTCTAATTTTTTTGAGTGAAACTCTAATGTTTAAAAGTTCTGCTCGATTTTTTTTTTGTAAAAGTTTCGAATTATACGTTATTTTTAATAGTTGAAATACTACCCTACGTAGTCCGTAACTTAGGTACCGTATATCAAATTTCGGCTTAAATTAAGTTTAATTCGGGTCATGACTCGAAATAGCTATTACGGTATGAGTGTATCTCGGGAATGTTCTAAATTACACCGATATGTTACACTGTGAAACTATAAAATGTACATAAATAAATACATAGCACGTATATAACCTGTTGATAACTTCTAATTTGATACAGGAGAATTATCGTCATGCCAAACTGTTTTGAAAGATTTCGGTATATAAAAAAAGATAAGAAAACAGAAGACAATTGTAACTCAGACAATTGCCATGTCGAAAATTCAAATTCCTCTTCCGTTACCGGAAACGTTCCAGAATTGCTAATAGGTAATGCAAAACTATTAGAAGAACGTCTCAAACGTTACGAAGATGAAAATGAACAAATTAGTAGTACAACAACATTAATAGATAGAGTTACATATTTACGAAAAAACAGAGAAAATGATGTTTCAAAGGCAATTGCTAATGTTGAAGATTCGATGAACGTTGATCTCTGTTTCGTTTTAGATTGTACATCTTCTATGCTTGGTCATATCCAAGCAGCGAAAGATCATATATTAAAAGTGGCTAATTACGTTAACAGTAATAATTCAAATATCAAATTTTGGGTTGGCTTCTGTGGATATCGAGATCATAATGATCAAGATCGTTTACAAATTTTTGATTTTACTAACTCTATCAAGAAATTTGAAACATATATAACTAATAAAGTGGAGGCTAAAGGTGGTGAAGATTTACCAGAAGATGTTCTAGGTGGCCTTAGCGCAGCAATAACAATGATGACCTGGAGCAACGCCACTCGTATACTTATTCATATCGGTGATGCACCACCACATGGTCGTTGTTTTACTGAAGGAGTAAACTTACCAAACAAATATGATAGATACCCAAATGGAGATCCATATGGTCTGACTGCTAAAAGTGTACTAAAAGAAATGCAATCAAAAAATATTTTATACCATTTTGGAATGATTAATAATACTACTGATGTTATGATTAACATATTTCGTGAAATAATTGGAGAATTTACTGTATTTGATCTCAAGACTACAGGAAGTAATCCATCGATATTAGTTGATAAATTCTGCAAGGCTACTTCATCCGCCATTTTTTCATCAGTTACATTAACCACTACTTTAAGAAACTCGAAAAGTATACACAATTTACAACTTAAAAAACTTGAAATCAATCCACTCGAACCTGATTGGACTACTCTTCCAGAGAAGATAGGAGAAATTCTATGTTATGTTCCACCTGAAACTCTGAATGAAGTTAAAGATGAATTTTATTTTATTAATTCAAACTTTACAGTTCAAAACATATCATTTAAGCTTGCACCACAACCATTCTCTGTTGGTGCTGAACGATATGCATTTTTTGCACTTGATGCTAAACTTGGACAAGATAAAAAATTAGTGATAAAAAAATATCACGATATTAAAGCAAGTTCAATGGAACAGTATTTAGAATCAGTGGAAATCTTTAGTATTGCATATTTTCTTTCAAACAAATTCAATATAGCAGCCAAACGAGTTGGTGTTAATAAGAAGGTTACATTTATTGATGTAAAAGTATTATGTGATAAGACAGATTTCAATACTTATTACACAGTAGAAAAATATATCAATGATATAGAGTTTAAAAGATTTAATGTGAATAGTGGTATAATTACAGAATTTCATTCTATTCTTGAAGCATTTGCTCATTTCACCTATCAATACACTAAAGGGTATTTAGTGGTTTATGATTTACAAGGAGGTAATCTTCATGATGAGTTTTTATTAACAGATCCAGCCATACATTGCATTGATTTATTAAGATTTGGAACAACGAATCTTGGAAAGAATGGAATTCAGAAATGTTTTTTGGCAAATCATAAATGTAATAATATTTGTAAAAAGTTAAAGTTAAATGAGGTTAATTCGGAAAGAAAAAAAGATGGAAATCTTTTTAGGAAAATCTTAAATGCATTAATCTGTGCAAGCAAATAATATTATAGCTTGTTATAACGAGTTTATATTTTTCTGATATAAATTATGTACAATTTATACTATGCGTTACAATGCTTAGTATAGATTAAATTTTTATACATAGTTTATTAAATATTTTATTAGTCTGGCCATTTGAAAATATTACTGTATTGAATGTCTAAAATCTTGAGATACGCATTCAAAGTCGCATCATTATCATTATATTCAAATATAATATACTGGTGTACATTAACTTTTATGATTCTATTCGAATTTCAGTTGTATGCGGTAAATTAAGGATGTATCGAAAAAATGGAGCGTTTTAATCTACTATTTGACAGAACTTTATTTATATATCAATGAAATATATGAGGCTATCACTAGTCGGTGTTAATTCTAAATGTTACATATAACAAACAAACAAAAAATTTACTTCTAGCTACAGTTCTTTTATAGATCGTATGACACATTACGAGAAACGATTTATCAGTGACCTTAGTTTTCACTTATGTATAATACTGTATAATTGAAAATGAATTAATTTGTTATCAAAGGTCATTCATTGTCATCTCAACCGCTGAACCTATAAACTCAAGATCTTTGCATTGTTTGTGACTACAGTTATGAGTCTATTTATAAGCCTAATAATACCATGCTCGTGATTAGCTCGCGTACGTAATCGAACACAACTATAATAATATTTTTGATAACGAAACTAATAAAAATTGAGAAGTAATCAAAGTTTGCACAAACGTTATTTTTTATGCAATTAGTTAATAAACGTGACGATACTCATTTACAATAATCAATCAAAATAAGAATTGCGATTTTTACTTAATTGGATTCATTAATATTTATCAAATGTCATTATCACTATGCTTAATTCGTTAGTTAATATTCTGTTATTGCATGATAAGGTCAATTATGCGATCTCTTTGAATACTCAATTAATTATCAATTTTGCCAAGCCCACAATGTTTGTTTCTTTTACTATGGCTGTACTTCTCTATAATCACCTAGTTTGTTCTACGTATGCAAAAAATATGTGATTATAAGAATTCTATTATGATATGCTTATATAGAATAAATTTATTAAATACGACTGTAACAAAAAGATATTAATTACGTAATAAACTTTATTAAACTACGATGTTTATTTAAATACTCTTTACGATGATAAACTCCTTAAAATATTTTCTCCTAAGCAAAATTTATTCACCGTCACTTTTTGTCTCATTGATTAAGTTGTTTGAGAACGCCCTAAAATATTTCTCGAATCATTAGATTAGAGTAATTATTAATAGAGTGTCGTACCAAACTTTAATAAAGAAAACTTTTTGTTAGTGTTACACTTGAACTTTAAATTTGATTGACTAACTAAATTTTTAATACAGTATGAGCTTATCGTCTGTTGTTTGCATCCACAGGGATTATCATAGAAACTTTGAATAATCACAATTTTTAACCATATTGATGGTATGATTGCCTTTTTTCGTCCTAGAAAGCTTCAGATCCAAATGGATAAAGAAAGGCGGTGAACAAAAAGATAAACATCTCATACACAATTCATCAGTTCAGTTTTATAAATCATCCTTAACTTATTATATTACTACTTTTTCCTGCACTGAAATTCACTTGCAAATAATATGTTACACCCTTAGCCTGCGATTCTGAAAATGTGTACCATGTGCGCTCTGGCCTTTTACATTTTCACAATTCATAGATAATTCCGAAAACTTATTACCTACTGAATGTTACACATGCAACATATATCATTACACGTTGACTTACTCTTAATGTCGTCTAATCTCTCAACAATATCACTTCGCTAATAAGATTGTCAATTTTGATATCGGAATTGGAACATTCGAAAAAATTAAATTATTTCATTTAATTTTTAAAGGAAATTCCAGTCGAATCAAATATTAAAGTAATAAAGATTAGTAATACTCATCATGCTTTTTGATAAACTTTTGAAAAGTATGATTTAATGTGAGAATACATGAATCAAGAGTATAAGTAATATAGATTCAATTCTAAATTTTTAAACCCAATTTCATTAAAGAAATTTGCGTCAAAAAATAAAAAGAATTAGAGTATTCACCTAACCCTCTTGTTAGTTAAATATTCGAAAACTTGTTAACATCATAATAATTTGAAATGACAATTATTCCCCCATTAACTATACCATCCATTTTTCAACCTCTTATCCAAGCGTGGGTAGCTTGGTTTACCGTCACATTTTTTTCGTTACCAATTGCCACTTTTTTTATGTGGTGGGATTTTCCAAGATGTATATATGGTCTTTTATTCCAGAAAAAGCCAAGGGTTATATTAATTACTGGTGCTGAGTATGTTCATTTTTTTTCAATTATTTATGGTCTTTGATTTTATATTTCCAAATTACATTATTACTTGATGTAGCACCCGTATTGGTGAAATGTTTGCTCTTGAATACGCTCAATCAGGCAACACAATAGGACTTCTATCAAGTGATAAATGTATGTTTATAGATCGTTTTTTTAATGAGTAAGTCAATGGTTGAGTGAATGAGTAAGTAACGATGAGTGAATATATGAAAGAGTAAATCTCATAATTTATATATTTCTTGCTTTATATTTTACAGACAAATTGAATCGTCTAGCTGATGAATGCAACAAAAGGGGCGCTGAAACTTTTAAATTATATGTCGATATTTCAAATTTAGAATTGTTAAGAGATACAGTTGAAGAGTTCCTTAGTGAACGTCCGATAGACTTATTAATTGCTAATACCTGTAAGTGTTAATCTGTTTAAAAGTTCTTTGTTACTTATCTAAACTTTGTGCACTTTTTAGCTCAAAATGACATAATTAAAGATGTTGAAACTCGATGGGAAGATATGTTTGAACAAGTAATTTTAACAAATATTAATGGAATTATTGGTGTTATTATGTCCACGTATAAGAGAATGCAAGATTTAGGAAAAGGACAAATTGCAAGTAAGTTCCCTACGCTTTACATTGGTGTCATATTTGTCAAAATTACCGAAAATTAAATTTAATCTTTTTATTTTGAAAAAAAGTTATTAATCCCACAGCTAGTAATATTTCAATTCCTCAATTGATTTATCACAATATGACAAAGTCGGCACTTCTTTCCTTTTCTCGTGATTTTCGATACTTGGCCAAAAAACACAATGTTAATGTATCTATTATTTCACCGGGATTAATCGACACCCAAATGACTGCTAAAACGTTATCCCCTATTTCTAGTTTTAAATTATTTTTTGCATCAGCGCATAGCCTTGCTTTTATTTCAAGAATACAACTTCAACAAGGCAATGTTGAAATTGTCTGGCCCTTTTTGGAAACCTTACCTTTTTATGCATATAATATTCTTCCGCCAAGAATTATTAATACTGTTACTTATTTTATTGGTTTAATTGGTGATTTCTTTACTGGAACCAACAGCGTTGCTTGGGTTTAAATGAATGTTAGTTAATATGAACTATAAAATTCTAAAAAATATTATTTACATACAAAAATTTTTGAACTATTTGTTTGTATTAGCTATAAAATACAATAAACCTTTACTTTTGAAGTGACTTGACAATATTATTAAGTCACATACTATGTTCGAAACTTATTTTCAATGATTTAAAATGACGCTTTTATATTAATGTTCTGCGTACACTATAACTATAACTATAACCATAACCAATTGATTAATAATTATTTTATTAGAGAGGTTATCTATACTGCTCACTTATCATCAATTTTATAAATTTTACAACTTATACCCACACCGTTACCTTCACATATGCTATGCGATTATGCGGGTAGATTATTCAATCGTAGATCTCATTGACCATTTCATATAGCAATCCACTTCGTTTCTGGTACATATATAAGATAAAAATTATGCCATAAATCATATACGTATAAAAGGAACTATTGTCTTTATGCAGAATTATATATTTAACAACTGTCTACCTTGAGTTATGTATTGTGCAATTTTGCATAATGCTGTAATACCAGAAGTTCTATTTGAATGATCTTATTTTAAATGCAATAGAAAATCTTATGCATGTGTGATACAGCAATACAATTACTCAAATTACATATCGATACGTACGTATCGGTATATATTTGTTTAACAATTTTAACCGGATTTTTTGTAGTATTAAGTTATTTCTTTAAAAACAAAATGAAAACTGTCAATAATAAACTATTTAGCCGTAAAAAATCTTCCAAGAAAGAAGATTCTAATGCAATAAATGAACTTGGTTATAATCACCAGCATGGAATAGGAGTTGAAAAGGATGAACATAAAGCATTTACTTATTATCAAAAATCTGCAGAGATGGGAAATGCTAGTGCAATATATAACCTTGGATATTGCTATAACCATGGAATTGGGGTTGAAAAGGATGAACAACAAGCATTTATTCATTATCAAAAATCTGCTGAGATGGGTGATGCTGGTGCAATACATGAAGTCGGATATTGTTATCAGCATGGAATAGGGGTTGAAAAGGATGGACACAAAGCATTCATTCATTATCAAAAATCTGCTGAGATGGATAATTCTGATGCAATACGTGAAGTTGGATATTGCTATAACCATGGAATTGGGGTTGAAAAGGATGAACGACAAGCATTTATTCATTATCAAAAATCTGCTGAGATTGGTAATGCTAGTGCAATTTCTAACCTTGGATATTGTTATCAATATGGAATTGGGATTGAAAAGGATGAACATAAAGCATTTATTCATTATCAAAAATCTGCTGAGATTGGTAATGCTAGTGCAATTTCTAACCTTGGATATTGTTATCAATATGGAATAGGGGTTGAAAAGGATGAACATAAATCATTTATTCATTATCAAAAATCTGCTGAAATGGGAAATGTTACCGCAATAGGTAAAATTGGATATTGTTATAGAAATGGGATCGGAATATCATGAGACTTACAAAAGGCTAATTATTGGTATCAAATGTAAATAACTTAATTATTCATTTTTACTTACTCAGATAATTATAAATTTTATAACATATATATTCTCTGATAATAATTAGTGAAAAAAATAAAATATCAGGTAATTTGTAAAAATAATACCCAATGACCTTGATGTAGTAGTTGGGATAATAAAGTATTCGATTAATTTTTTGAATTAGTATTAGTTTTACTAACTGATATTTTGTAGCCACAAATGAATGGATACATGAAAATTTTAACATTGATGAAGATATAAAAAAATTATTAGTTGATGAGAAATATCCATTGTTATGGATTTCTTATAAAGAATTTGAAAAGATTAAAAAGATAGGGCAAGGTGGATTTGCAACAGTATATTATGCCGGTTGGCGAAAAAAAAACACAATATAGCACTAAACTATATGATGTTGCACTTAAATTACTTCAAGGATCAAGCAATTGCAATGAAGGATTCATTAAGGAGGTAATCTTTATTTTCTTACTATAGTTTAATAAGTAAGATTTTAATAATCTACCTTTTTTAATATTAAAGTTAAAGGCATATTGTAATATTCGCTCTAAAAATCCGTCATTTCTACAATGTTACGGAATATCAAAAGATGATAGCTCTGGAGATTATATTATTGTTTTAGAATATGCAGTAATGGGTTCTTTACGTCAAAATCTCCACTCAATATCAAAAATTAAATGGGAAGATAAATTAACTTTATTGCATTGTATTGCTTCTGACCTTCAAATAATTCATTCTAATGAACTTATTCATCGAGATTTACATAGCGGTAATATTTTACAAGATAATTTACATAGTGCATATATTGCAGACCTGGGATTTTCAACATCATTAAAAGCAGAAAAATGTGGAATTTATGGAATTTTACCATATATTGCGCCGGAAGCTTTAAATGAAGGACAATATACAACGGCATCAGATATTTATTCATTTGGAATAATTATGTGGGAAATTTTATATGGAAAACCTGTATTCTATAATCAAGAATTTGGATCTCAACTTCAAATGCAAATATGTCATAATAATTTAAGACCAACTATTATTAAGGGCTCTCCATAATGCTATATAAATTTAATGATGAAATGCTGGGAAAAAGAACCCAAAAACCGTCCATCAGCAATAGAAATCTGCGATATTGTTACCAAGTGGCAAAATGATGAGGATATTTTATTAGAATTAAATAAATCTAATAATATATTAAATATTGAAAGCATAAATACTCAAGCATATTCGGAAATTGTTTATAAAAGCAAATTTATTAATTATACTACGTCATTTTACCAAGGTAATTAAATACTTATTTTTTATAGATGTAATTTTTTTTAAAAACCATTAATTAGAATTATTTAATTTAGATAGTGAAATAAGAGAATTGAATATTGATGAATAATTTTTATGATGCTTTTTATACTAGATTGGTTAATTAAAATTTTTTAATTTCGGGAAATTACTGTATTACATATAGAAATATTTGTATTTAAGGATATTGTTGACGATTACAGGAATAGCTTACAATAGAGTTCATAAATATGGTATTATGACTTTGCAGTTTAATGGTATAATTAGAGACAGTAATATAAATTTGTAATTTCCATTTAAAATATTTGTAAACTATTCGGTTTTGCAATAAAAACATTAAACGGTCATAATCAGATATAGCAATGTGATAATAATATTATCAGTTATCTTTTTATTTAATAAGTAGCGCAACACAGTCACGCGAAACTAGGAACGTGGGAATGTGTACTAAATTGGTATATTATAGTGTTAGATTTTATAAAGAAATTATGATAATCACATTATTATTATGCAAAATTAATCTGAAGCATATTTTTAGAGAATCTAATTACTATGATGTACTAAACAATGCACTATTTCCAGATGCAATTAGGAGCAACATATAATAAATGAATACGTATTAGAAAAACACTGTAGGTAAAAAAAAACTTTAAGATAGCAAAAAAAGTAAATAAAAAAATACTCAAATATTTCTCTAGCATTGTAATTGCCTGGATACATTAGTTAGCAGTGTTAAAAATATAGTAAGGTGCAAATGTTCAGTATCCGATTTACACCATTAATCAACATATGTGATTTGGAAATACATTAATAAATCTTAGAATTCAAAAATTTTTTTATCTAAAAAAATACTTTTAATATACACATCTTATTTAATGAAAAATAATTATTTTATAAAATTTAATAATTTAATTGATAAGTCTTTTTTTGTGTATTATACAGTTGATTTTTTATAATGAACTTTAGATATAAAAATGACAAAATTTTATAACATTAATAAAGCAAACCAATATAATATCTGGTCTTATTTATTCAAATTAAATTAAACTGAAATCAGCTAAAACAAAATGAAAAGTTTACATTGGTATGATTAAATTTTAAAATAGAAAGTTTATAAGATATACATAATTAATAAATTAATAATAACTATTATTCAATTACAATTAAAATCACTGTAATTATAAACAAACCTAAACCAACTAAGCAATAAAAAAAAAATTTTTTTTAAAAAAATATTACTAAAGAGATTCTTGAAAATTATGCAAACCAGACTACTTGCAACTTATTGTCAATTACTTCTTGAATTATCTCTATAACTAACTAACATTAACTTAATTTTGTATAGAACAAAATTAACAAAGCTTTACTAAAGCTATAACTAAATATATTCTTTTTAAAAACATTAAAACTATTTCTGAAATTAATAACAATTTTTCTTTTAAACTATCTTCTTTATTTTACTAATAAACCAAATTTAATATCTAAAAAATTACTTTAACTCTTCTAACTTCTATACATTATTTCAAAAATAACTTTCTGACTATTCTAATAATTTTTTTAATAACAATATCTTTCTCTTTTAATCAAATTAAAAATAAGTTTATATAAGTGAAAACTGCTCTTAACTACTATTAATAACAAATAATTTATAAAGAATCAAATAAAAAATAGAAAAATATAGTTAACTCTATAAACTTTTCTAAACTTTTCTATAAAAAATCTTTGTAAAATAATTTAGTATATATATTTTTTTAATTTAAAGTGACAACTTGCCTGCATGTTGTTTATTAAGTAATATATAATTACATATAATATATATAGTATATCAACGAAAGTACAACTAGTTACACATATAACTTTATTCATTATTTGATTAAGAGTTTTGCTCACAGATTATCCACCTGTAAGTTTTTTATTTAAACTTTTTGATTTTAATACTATTTATATATATATCTATAATACTTATATTACTGTTGTAGTGACATTTGGTTAGGGCTATTTTAGTTACTATTTATATCAAAATACCATCTCATTGGATGTTACTAAGTATTCATATTTCTTTAATACCAAGATTACCTCTTAAATTTATCCAATTTAGTATATTCTATCTGTACTAAATCAGTTTTGGTCCCAGAGGTGTTTGAATTGCATTAAGTCTATTTCTTCCTATAGTTTCCTTTTATGTTCACTGTATTATCTACTAGTGCACTTTATCTTTATTTCTAGTATATTCACTACTTCTTTCATATCAAGTACCAATTCTCCATATTAGAAAACTTCTTTCTGAGAACTTCCTTATATAGTGATCTTCTATTCACATAAACTTAAGACACAGAGTTTTGTATACATTCATATGCTTTTGTAGATTACAGATTTTTACATTCAGCTAAAATTGAATTTTGACCTTGTCTATGGAAAAAAGAGCACCAAGACTACTAGGCTATGGAACCCTATTTCATATAATATATATATATTAACTATTATTAAATAATACTTTTTTTATTAATTATAATAAAATTTAGTTGGTAATTTAATAATATTTTACTAATTATTTTAATAAAAAATTTATATTTTTAATTTTTTATTTTTTGAATTATACTAATTATACTAACTATATTTTAAATTTGAAGTTTATTATCAAAATCTATTTTAAAAAATATCAAATCTAATATAAAATAATATCATTATGAATTTATTAAATTAAAAAGCTATAGATTTTTTGAAATTTGTAATAAACATATTAAATATGTTAACTTTTATTCTTAAAACTTCTTTAGATAATTTATTAATAAATATCTTTAATTATAAAAAATTCTTTTAAATAAAACTTTAAATCTTTTTTAATTCTAAAAAAGTCTAATTTGAACTTTATTATTAATTAAGTTTATCTTATATTCATTATTGAGTTTTTTAAAAAAATTTTTATACAAAAATCTTTATTTAATAACTAAACAAAATTAATTTATCAAAAGGTATGACAACTTAATGAAGTAGTCAGATTGTTAATTATCCAAATAGTAGATTGGGTGTTCAAATCCTATTGATAGTAAAAATTTAAATAATCACCTATATAATATTTGTATTATAGCAACTATTACTAATGATTGGATTAGAATATCTGTAATAGCAGTCACACTAGCATGACTGGCAGTTCATAAGATATTTGTGTAATAGTTATATGACATGACATTGTCCTTTAGAATAAGGTCTGTAGTTACATGAAAGAATGCAAACTGGCAATCAGGTAGTATAAACACCAGATAAGTCTTTGTAGTTATGTAAATTCATTAAAATTAAGTAATAAGAAGTTTATTTAGAAAGATCTAAATAGAAAGGTAACTGGATCTTAGTCAACCTTACTGTAAAAACTAGTTCAGAAAAACAGATACCAAGGTTGTAGTACCCAGTCATAGAAGCCAGACAGACAAAAACTTCTGGATTGAAAGTCTCAGAAATACTATCAATCAGGCCATCATAATGAATTGAAGAAAAAGAATTTTAGGTCAATCTGATATACTGATAACTGGTTGTAGTTCTATATGAGTTATTTAGATTAGAAGTTTGGTAAAAAGGCAGATGAAAAGATAGAAATATACTAAAGTATCAGGATTATGCTATGAAGTAGATACTGAGATTTAAGTGAATTCTACAAGAGCATAATAGTTTAATAATTAAGCTACAATCACAAGTGTTGGTTCTGCTATAGTAATATCTAAAAATAGATACAGAAAGCTCTGAAAGGTTTATTTTGAGAATAAAATAGTTCTAAGGTTGAGATGATTATTTGGACATCAGATATGACCCAATGAAGTTAACAGATTTGAAGATTTAGAGAGTTTAAAGTAAAATACCTAAGCAAAGATATTAGATATAATAATTGATGAGAAACCTTCAAGTGGACTTCTTAAATAGGTAATATAAAAAAGTTACTCATGTAGCCAATTGTATGCTCTTGCTATAGTGGTTACAGAACCACATTTACCATTATTAAATAAAGTCAAAAGATCTAAGAGGTAACTTTAATCTAAAAAAAAAAAAATTAGTTTATTTAATAACTTATTTTTAGATTTTAATTTTGTTACAATAAAATTTATTTATTTATATTTTTATTTAAATTTTTTATAATACAATTAAATATTACAAACTTTAAAATAAATAAGTTTAAATTTTATTTTAAGATATAAGGTAAGTATGGTGCCACAGTACTTATTAAGGCACAGTTGTGATATCTCGTAATCCAATGATCAAAATCAGATAATTTTTATACTATTAGATTTATCTTATCAATATAAATTGATTGGTATAAAAATTATCAAATTCTAATCACTAGATCACAAAATATTTTTATTTAACTAAAGAAATCAGATTTATAATTTAGTTTTCTTATAAGAAATCACCATAACATGCAAAAAATGAACTTTTTACTAAGTAAATCAATCTTAGTGTATTAAGTAAAGTTATTTACAATTCAAAGTTTTTTATCTCTTAAACCGTATTCCAGGCAAATTTGCCTGGAAAATTAAATTGTATTTAGTATTTTTTAAATAAAACAATAATTTATTAATAATATGGGGTATATTTTGCTTATGAAATATATTCTTAAAAATATATTTTATAAACTTTATTATAAAACTTTTTTTAAAATATTAATAAACT
>CAJVQA010003548.1:0-19260 GCA_910591915.1 Cetraspora pellucida | reverse complement strand
TAAAAAATAAAAAATTTTTATTAGTAGCATATATCAATTTTAGATGAAAATTTTAAAATACCATATATTTCTATATAAAAATGATCTACATTACCCCCTACCCTTAAATAAACTAGACAAAATAGAAGAAATGCAGCTAGATATAAGAAGTGGCCTAGCTAATCACTTTCAAGAGCACTACAGTTGAACTAATAAATATAAACAAGGAGATTAAAGAGTTTTTGTAAAATGAAAGAGAGGTGTTTAAAAAAAAAAAAGAAGTAGAAACTCCTTGTCAAAAAGAAGAAATATGCAATAGAAAGAGAAAAGAACTTGAAAATATGATAACAAAATAAAGATTACTAAAAGAAAAATAGAAAGAGAATAAAAAGAAAATAAAACTAATATGTTATAATGTAAATGAACTCAAGACCAAAGGTTGGAAATTGGAAAACCTGCTCAGTTAGACAGAAGAAGAGGAAATTACAATACTAAGAATTATAGAGACAAATCTTACAGAAAGAGAAAAAAATTTCCTGACATATATGACAAGTAAAAGATATATAGAATTTTGGAAAAATGCCGTAGAGGATAAAAAAAAAGTTTAAACATTGAAATTATAATAGATAAACAATGAAAAAACACATAAGTGTAGTTAAGAAAATAAGTAAAAATATGATAAAAATAATATTATTCTTTAAACAATTGAAGTTAGTAGTGATTATAGTCTATATACCACTAAATAATAAAGTAGTAGAAAAAAACATTCAGCAAAAAATAGTAAAAACAGTTTCAAAGAGGAAAAAAATAAACAAAAACTATTGTAATAGAAGATTTTAATTATATAGCAAATAATATTCTAGACAGACAACATCCACAAACAATAAACTACAAAAGGTTATTAATCTTTAATTGGTTAAAGAAACAAGACTTTAGAGATACATATAAAGACATGAATTTGATGAATCAATAATATATATGGTTTAATGAAAAAGTGGCAACAAGAATTGACTATATATAAATATCAGAAGAATTAGCCTTAGGTTTACAAAAAGCAGAAATCAAAAAAGAGAAGAGATTACAGAAAGTAACTACAAAATAGTAATAGCTAAGGTATGAATTAGATATATAATATCAAAAAAAAGCAAAACAAAAATAAAAAGAAAAAGGTAGTCAAGAATAGTATACTTGTATGATTAAGCAAAATTAGAAGACTGAAAAATTATATACAAGAACTGCAAAACCAATTAAAAATAAAGAATATATTAGAAGACATATAAAAGAAAGAACAAGATGAAGAGAAAAGAATGAAAATGATAAACAATATATGCAATATAATAGAAGAAGCAGTCATTATGGTAGCAAGTAAATACATATCTAAGAAAAAAGTATACAACATGACTACAAACAGAAGAAGAAGTCAGAAAGAACAACAACAAGAAGAAAGCATTGTTAAGTTTTAAAAATTAATTAAATATGCAAAAACAAGAAGAACCTAAACAGTAACAGAAATAGAAAGAAGTAAAGTAAATGAACAATTAAAATCATTAAACAAGAAAATTAGTATGAAACTATAAAAATTACAAAGACAATAGTTAAATATATAGATAGAAGATATGAAGTGTTAGAAAAAATTATTATTAGAAAAGAGAAAGAAAGATTAGAAATGAATACAAAGAAAACAAATAAAAGAAAACATAGATAAAAGGTGCAAAATAATCAAAGCAGACCAGGGAAAGATGATAGCTAGTTTCCTAAATAGGCCTTATAAGAAAATAGTACTTGACAAATTTATCAAACAAGCAAAAAGAAGAACAAATCTGCTGACAGACCTAAAAGATATTAGAGCAGAAGTAGCAGAACATTACAAGAAACAATTTAGAAAAAGAAATACTAAATTAAAAGAAATGTCAGAAGAGTAGAAAAAAATATATAAACTATGAGAAAACATCAAAGAGGAATGGTATGCAGAAGTCGAAAAAGAAATTAAAGAAAAAGAATGGAAAAAGATACTAAAAAAATTAGAAATAGGAACAGCTTCAGACATATCAGATAGAAGTTATATTCTGATAAAGTGAGCAGAAAAAAAAACACAAAATGTATTTAGAAACTCTGCAGACTTATGTTTAGAAGTAGGAGAAATACCAACCAAATAAAAGATAGTACAAGTTTACTCAATACCACAAGATGTTAATAAGGATATAGTTTAAACAACATTCAACCAATAGCATTAATAGAAACTTTTAGAAAAGTTGTAACAAAAATAATAACAAAAAGGATTGCCAAAGTATTTATAGAAAAAAATACTTAAAGGCCTAAACTATATAGACCTTTTAGGCAACTCAACAGAACAGCCAGTACACATTCTCAACATGATAATGGAAGAAGCAAAAGAGAAAAATAAAGAAGTTTAGATACTTTTGCAAGATATGAAAAAGGCATTTGATTCAGTTTCATTTGAAAGTTTAGAATTAGTACTACAAAGAGTTAAAGTACCTAAGAAAACATTAAATATATTTTGAATCTGTTTTATAAAAGACAATGTAAAATTATTACAGCTTATAGCCTAACAGAAGAAATAATAGCAAAAGATAATATTGATAAAAACACTTAGAATTATATAAGATAATATAGAATGTAATTTATTAAAATAATCTATTTTTAAATATAGATAACTTTGAGTAAATCAATTTTAAATAATAATAATGTATATAAAATTTTCAACTTAAAGTTTATTTAGTATATTTTTTTATTAAATAATTGATTTTGGTAACTTATAACAATTTTTTTGTTGAATATGTATATATTCAAAAATCAAATAAAAAAAATTTAAAAAATTGTAAAAATGAGTTGTTTTAATAGATTACACTTCATATGATCTAAATAAAAAATGTTTTTATTGCATTACTTATGATTGCTAGTGTATATTTAAATGCACATATATATCCATTGATCTATATGTATAATAAATTCATGTATGAAAATAACCTAAATTTGATGAATAAATTATATGGATCAATCAAACTTAAGCTTTTGCAGACAGATATCATTTCAAACCTATACACTCATTACATTCATTTCTAGTATAATTAGCAATTTGATGAATAAAATTTAATGGGTATAGTATCTTCTGCAATAGGTAAATGGTGAGTCTGTCACTCCAACAAACAAGATCTTATGTAATGCTACTAATACAGTAGATTAAGGCTTCGAGGAGTAGAAATGATTTGGTAAGTATACTTTTATTATTTTTTTTTTCTTAGTATTTATTTAATTTACTTTTATTTGAATATTAGACTAACTACTACTATACTATTTACTTTACTATGCTGGCTTGATCCTTCTCCCAACCACTTGAGACACCAAAAGATAAGTACTTTATTAAAAATTTCTATTTTGCTTTTATACACTTTTTGCTTATACTAACTAATACTATTTGTTTTATGTTTTTCTTCTACTTTTTCCACCATTTTGCCACTTTACCATCATGCTATCATGGGTTTTACTTAGACAGATAAGTATTGTTTTCTTAATTGTTTTATTTTTGCTTTATTTAATTGCAACCATACTAACTCATCCCTCTATTACTTTAGATTTTACCACTTTAAAACATCACTGTTACAGTATAATGCCTTTCCAAATTTGGGCACAAACATCTTGTCTTGTGTTCTTGATATGAGGAATGATTATGCATGTTTTGCTGTTTTTGGAATGTCAGAATGCATGTACAATCTGTGGGTCCCAATCATTGTTTATGCTACATATCATTATATATGAATTATTGCATTTTTCTGATCTATGACACTTCTAACATAGAACTTGAATAAACTCAAATTACAAAATTCAAAAGCTTTGACAAATTTGATCATAGAATTGCCAAGTATATCATAGAATTTCATATAATTTGTTAAGTATATTATGTAATTTGCCAAGTATATCATAGAATAATACATAATTTGTTAAGTATACTAATAATTTGTCAAGAATACCAATAATTTGCCAAGTATACTAATAATATGCCAAGAATACCAATAATATGCCAAGTATACTAATAATATTTCAAGTATATCAATAATATGCCAATTATATAATAATTTGCTAAGCATATTACAGAATCATACATAATCTGAAATTTGGTATGTACTATAGTTTTAATTTCATTTTTTTCATTGCAGAAAATCACTGTCTCTGGTTTTGGATTATTAGAAGTGAGTTTATGATTGACTAATTTTAGAGATGATGTATAGGAAGCAGTATTTAGATTTAGAATATTCTTAAAATAAAAATTGATTTTTTTAGAAATATTAATGTCATTATAGAATACATGTTATTACAAATAGCCAATATTGCATTTTATTCAAAAGATTACTATAATAGTGCTGCCAAAATAACTGAGTTATTTTTGGCAGTAATTAGTAAAAATAACTTCATTATTTAGTAGCTTATATAATTATTAACTAGAGTTCTAATCCATTATTTGTTATTTATTTATCTATCTGATATTCAGATCTAAATATATTCAGTTTTCTATTTTACTATTGATATCTGGATAAATTCAGATATGAATAAATGAATGATGGATTTACTAATTGGAACTCTATAATTACAAAGACTGAGCTATTTAACAAGCACAGTTATTGTTATTATATATTACAAAACCAAATAATGAATTATTTTACAAATGTATTCATAATAATATATTATATAAACTGCTAATAGTATTTAAAGTTAGTATTTGGGTAATTCAAATTTTTAATTTATTTTTATTGATTTTACTAAGTTATTATAATAAGTATATAATATTAGGATATTTCCTATACTAAATAATTAAGTCTATTTAACCTTAAAGTATTATTTTTAAAATTACTAGCACACTTTTTTTATATATTATTAGATATTTTTAGATTCTGACATATCTAGCAAGATTTTTCAACCAAATTTTAAAAAAATTTGGAGTTAAAACTAACATAATATTATAAGAAATTTTTATAATTTTAAATTTTTAGTTACTAATGCTAATTTGTAACAAATGCTATGACCTTTTAATTAATATATATGTAGACAAAATGCTGAGAAAAGGCACCAAATTGACTAAAAATAAATTTTGTGAAAATTTGATTTTTATATTATAAAATCTATATTGATTAATTTATAGAAAAATGCAAATTTCAAAAAATTATACTATAAAATTTTATTAATACAAAAGCATTTCTTTCTTAAGTAGAAATTAGTTAAGCTTAAAATAATCATTTTAAAAACTTATCAATTTAGTCCTTTTTTCAGCACCTAGCCCATATAATATAAAAAAAATGTTCTTTGCATGATTACAATTCAAATTATTAGTTATTAAGGCCAATTCAAACATACACACATCTTTTAGCAAGAGTATATATAGTAAAACAAAAAAAAAAGTTACTGCTAAGTAATAAGAGGTTTTATAATTAAGTATTTTTTTGAAAATAAGTAAGAGTTTAAAAAATCAAAATTCTATTTTAAAATTCTGAGTCAGTATCTATCAGAAAATGTTTAAAAAAAAATAGAACTTATGCATCACATATTTTAATATAAATGTGCTATTATTTTATCTAACATCGGTTGCCATATCATTAATATAAAACCCAATTGTTTATTATGAAGATTGTCAAAAAAAAATGCCATTATGCCCTTTGAAACAATTTTTTAAAAACTTTTTTTAATAGTAAATCACAAGTAAAAATGTATCGATTTTGCTAATCAATTTTCTGCATACAATCTAATACTAATGCACCTTACATAGTTATGAATAATTAATATATAAAGTATTCTAATGTAACATGTTACAATTAGATTTGTCCTTGATTCTATATAGTTATAGAGTTAAAAATAAAAAAAATTATCAAGTTTATTTTTATTTTTGTAAATTTTTTAATTCAATATAAAAATAATTAGCTTGGTTTCTATTGACACCTCATGTATATAGAGGTATATAGTAAGTTAGCATAGTATGGAAACACAAATTGTAACAGACATGTGGAAATCATAATAGTATATACAGTTTGTAAAGAAAAAATTCTTTTGAAACAAAGCAAATTTTCCTATAACTTCATATAAAAAAAGAAAATGTTCACACTTTTCCTAAACCTAAAAATCAAAAAAAGTTTTATTTTTAAAAATTAAGTTCTGTCTTTCATTTGGCATGATGATGTGACAAATCATCTGTATGGCAAGTAAGCATCAGCTAAATAATTATATTTAATAATATTTATTAGCTACAATCAATGATTCGTCACATCCTTGTGCCAAATGAACAATGAAATTATAAAAATTAATTTTGCTAACTATATATACTACAAAAGTTTGTTTAATTTTCGTATGTCTGTTGTAAATGTTGAATCAGCCTCTTTCAGTAATGATTAGCAATTGGCATAATACAGTTATCAGATTTTTAAAAAAATTTTTAAATTTTGTAAATTGAACAAATTAGGTAGATTAGGTAAATAGAAGAGATTTCAAAAATAGTATAGATCAACAAAATTAAAGTAAAAGGTAAAATAATACAGAAAAAGTAAAAAGAAGAGATTACATTGATCATATAAATTTCTTTCATATGTAATTAGCAAGTATATAAGAAATTAATTCAATCTTTAATAAAAAATCTAACTCTTGAAGTTCAAAAGAAACCTTCTGAAGTCTTAAAAAGAAATGTTTGTTTTCTAAATAATTTCTCTTTAACTTCAACCAAGTTCATATCTTGTTATTTGTCTTGTCCCTATGACCATTGTATTTCTCATTTTCATATTGAGTAAAATAAAAGAGAAAAGAGTACTGATTAGTAAGCTGAGCTCTTAAATATTAAATGCAAAACTGATTAACTCTGTGATTATCTCATTATTGTTAAAATCAATACCACCATAACCAATTTGGATCAAACCCTATGGCCACATAACATCAAAAGTCAAATTCACAGCTGCAATAACCTAACGAAAAAGAATAGATATTAGCAAAAGTAAATAGCACTCAACTAACCAACCTAGACAAAGGAAAAAGTATACTTATCTGAAGTCTAACACTATCACTATAAGCAAATAACTCTTATTATTTGGACCAAATCTTTTCATGCCTCTATTGTGCTTTACCATTACTAAGAGTTTAGAGACTATAAATATAGATTCTAATTAGAGTAGCCAAGTTAGTAGAATAGTCTGTAGTGAGCTATTGTGTACCTACTCTGTAACTTTTCCAATGCAGCTTCTACTTCTACATTTGGTGATAACTGTGAGATCTAGAACTATTTACCAACCCTACCAATCAGAAGAAATTAAGTTGTTAAGTATCTAGCAAAATGTCAGATTTGTATCAATTTAAGGATAACAGAACCATTAATATGAAAGAACCCAAGACCACAATGAACAATCTGATAACCACAATTAGACTACTCTTCTTCTTTGTAAAATAGTGCAAGTATTTAGAAACATTGCAATGCATAATGTTTGTTCAAATGAATGTAAAAACAACTGGGTTCATATAAGAATATTTAAGGAGAAGGAAGATAAGGACCCAGTAGAATGGATTGAAGCTTTTGAAAGAGTGGCAGATGCAAACAATTGGCCATTAAGGAGAAAAATCAAAATTGCATCAGGGTACCTATTAGGGATTACTGCTAGCTGGTACAATAATAAGAAGAATAATTTATTATTCTGGGATGATGAAACCAACTCAGATCATAGCTTTGTTTAATTATTTACCAACTATTTTGTAACGCCAGAACAGAAACATCAGTGGCAAATCGAATTGAACACATTAGCCTAGAAAGAAAATAAAAAGGTAGATAAATATGCATATAGATTCAAGAAGCTGCTAAAGTGAGTTGATCCTGATCATTGCTGCCTGATATCTACATAGTTAGAATGTTTTTAGGAGGCCCTTATAGCAAAACAGCAGCAGTTATGTCAATAAACAACCCTAAAATGTTAGAAGATGCAATTACTGCAGCAAGAAAAGTGAAAGACAGCAATTATTATAAAAAGAAGAAGAATGAAAATAAATTTACTAGTAAACTTCTTGACAACCTGACTCAAAAAATGTAGCAGATGGCTACCAACTATGAAAGATTAACTACAGCCCTAGCTGCAATTGTAGAAACTCTTCTATCTCAACTTCAAAATAGATTATATCTACTCTGACAACTCACTAACAGAGAAATTAAATGCTACAGATGTGAAGAAAGAGGCCATATTATCTGTAATTGTCTTTTAGAACAATCTTAAACCTCTAGAAGATGCCCTAACAGCAACAGTATGAGTATCTTCCAAGCAAGAGATGTAAATTTGTGTGACTTCTATATCACTGAACCCTTCAAAGAAGTATTTACCATTAAATGATATAAAAGGCCTGAAGCTGAACCTAATTGAGATGATAGGCTAAGAAAAAGAGTAGCACATAATTTACCTGCTCAACAAACACAACCTGTTCCTATAAAAGGAATTACTAAAGAGCAAATTCAAACTTCAACACAATCTCAACCAGAAACAATTAATTGACCAAGATGGATTTACAGCCCCTCTGTAGTTGATTTGATACTACCATATAATATTGCTGAAGATATACTGAATCAACACTCTAATGCAACCTATAGGCAGTTATTAGGCATTCCAAAGCAAAGGCAAATATTGTTAAATGCATTAAACTGATCACTTCTTCCTCTGAATAAAGAGACAAACATAGCAGATAATAATATCAAACTCAACCAAAAAACAACTGCTACTAAATGTTATATAAGAATAAAAAATAATTCAGTATTGGCTGTGCTAGACTATGGAGCTGCAGTCAGCATTATCTCAAAGAAGCTGGCACAAAACTTAGGTCTCAAATTCACTGAACCATCAAATATTGTAGTAACTATCACAAATGGCACTCGACAACATGCCTTAGGAAAAATAGTAGATATAAAACTAGCTATTAAAAGTCTAATAGTACCTACCAACTTCCAAGTCCTCGAGAACCCTGAAGAAGTAATGCTTTTAGGGATGGATTGGTTTCAGAAAGTTTGTGCATAGCTTCAATTCAATGAAAAGAAACCATTTTTAAGATACTTAGGCTAATATATAGAAGTACCTATTTATCAAGTTAGAGAAAATCAATTAGTAAACAAGGAGGCTCTCAATGATGAAGATGACTATTTTAATCAGTATGAGAAGGAAGAAATTGAAGAAGTTAAAAGCTACTACACTAATAAAGCTATTACTGAAAAGGAAAACCTGTATACTAATTCTTGGAAAAATATATATAGCCTGACTATTTATTTGACTAATATAAAAGAGATTTCAACTCCTAAAAAAATCAAAATAATCACTATCAATGATATTTAGAGTTTAGTCCAGGTGTTAGCTTTGAGTCAAGAACAAAAGAAAACAGCAGCACTTATCTTAAAAAGTTTTAGTAGACTATTCTCAATAGGATTAGATAAATTAGAATACATTACAAAAGTCTAGTATAAATAGATATGAGGAATGCCAACCTAATTAAACAAGCTGCATATTGAATTGCTTCCAATGAGCAAGAATTCCTAAATGAGAAAGTTAGAAAGTTGTTAGATAATGGGTTAATCTATAAGACTAAGAGTTCCTGAATGTTAACAGTCATGATAGTCCCAAAGAAAAATGGAAAACTTAGGCTATAAAAGACTATCGCAAACTAAATAGTGTTACAAAAAAAGATGCATACCCCTTACACAGAATTGATGACCTTCTAGAAATATTCAGAAAAGCTAAATAGTTCTCAAGTCTCGATCTAGCAAATGGATATTGGCAAATAAGGGTAAAATCAGAGAACCAAGAGAAAACATCGTTTGTTACTAAGCAAGGGGTTTACACTTTCTGTGTAATGCCATTCATATTATGTAATGCTCTAGCAACCTTTCAGCATACTATAAACAATATTTTAGAAGAATTCATAGGCCAATTCATTGAAGTTTATTTAGATAATATAATTATTTACTTACCAACCTACTATAATTATTTGAATACTTACAAAAAGTCTTCGCAAAAATCAAAACTGCAAGTTTTAAATTGAATTTGAAAAAGTGTGAATTGTTTAAAGCTAACATCCAATTCCTAGGTCATATAGTAGGAAAAGACAGAATTAAGCCAAACATTAAAAAAATTAAAAAAGTTAAAGAATTTCCTATTCTGACTAACTTTAAACAATTAAGAGGGTTTATTGGGCTCACATCTTACTATTGTCACTTTATACAAGAATTTGTGACTATAGCAAAACCTTTACATAAACTTCTTGAGAAGAATGTCAAATATAAATAAAACAAACCACAAGAACAAGCATTCCAAATATTAAAAACCCATCTAACAACTGCACTAGTCTTAAGGTATCCAGACTTCTCAAAGACTTTTTATCTCTATACTGACATATTAGAGATCAGACTTGGTATCATATTAGTACAAAAAGGAGAAGACAAGAAAGAATATGTCATTGTGTATGCCAGCAAGGGCTTAACCAGGCCAAAAAGAAACTATACATCAACTAAGCCAGAATGCTATACTGTAATTTGGATTGTAGAATATTTTCATTATTTAAGTTATAAGCCCTTTGTAATTGTAACTGATCATGCTGTACTAAAATGGTTACAGACTACTATACCCAAGGGGCATAGAGCCTGATGGATTTTGTGACTACAGTTCTATAACTTCACTATAACCTATAGGGCAGGTTGTAAACACAATAATGTAGATGCTTTGTCAAGAATAGTAGAAAAGATGTTACTTTACAAAAAGGATAAAAATAAGCCTTCTCAGAAAGCAGCTAATATAGGAAATACTAATGAAAAAAATATGAGTTTAAACTGCCATCAAGAATCATTCAAAGAAGAGGAATTTGAAGTGTTCCATACTATTACAGAATACTACTTACCAGAAGATATCATAAGGAGCACAATTTTAACAAACCTGCTTCCAGAATTCAAAGAAGATAAAGTTTGGCCTAATGAATGGCCTACTGAAGACCTAATAAGGTACTTTAAACAAAGGAGGGCTCATGGAAGGCTGGCCCAACAATTAACTAATAAATTCTATAATAAAACCACATAGGACTACCAAGATGAGTATCTAAATAGTGAAAAGCACATAAGTAGTAATAACAGGAATAGTCAAATAGATATCAATAAAAAAGATTTGATAGACTGACCCAAATGAACTAATAATAAGTTAGAACTCAATGACAATAATGGTACCTATGACCAGATTATGCTTACAATTTCCTCTTGGAACATGGCAAATGTTGGCAGAATACCAACATTGAAAAAGAAATGTTTTTCAACTCTAGACTCAATCCTGAGGACCCTAATTGGTTCTTGCCTCTTGCTGATAATATGAAATAGAAATAACAAAATTTATTAGAAGTTATTATATATATAAAAAAAAAAAAAGAGAAATTCTCATAACCAAAGGCTGAGTCTAAATCCAATGATAAGATCAATCCAGTCCAGGTAGTTGGTGTTCTGACAAGTTCCAAAAAAAAAAATTTAATTATATATATATATAATACATAATGAACCAACAACAATATGCTATATTAAAGAATTATATACAACATAGACAATATTCACTATACTATTCTAAAGAACAACTTAGGTGATTAGAAACATGAAATAAATTTTTTATCATAAAAGAAGGAAATTTGTACAAAAAAGACTGTCAACGACAAAATAATTTGTTGAAAATCCTTCAAAAACATGAAGTAGTATCCATATTAGCTCTAGTTCATAACCACCCTATGGAAGGATACTTGAGTACAGAGATTATATTTAATAAGATTCAAAACTGCTACTTCTGCCACAAATGTATGAGGAAATAAAAAAATATATTAGATTGTGTACATATTGTCAATAACAAGAAGAATGAAAAACTAAGGAAAAATTATATTCTGTTCTAGTAGGAGCCCCATTTCATAGAATAGGCATTGATATAGTCAGCCCATTATCAATAACTCTACACTTAAATTATTATATTATAATAGCCACTGATTATATGACAAAATAGACTAAAGCCCATCCAATCTCTAAAGATAATGCAGAAGAAGTGGCAAAATTTGTCTATAAAGAAATTATATGTTGTCAAGATTGTCCAAAGTATCTCTTATCTAATAAAGGCTCCTATTTTAAAAATAGGCTCATTGACAATTTACTCGAAACTTTAAAAATTAAACACCAATATTCAAGCCTCTATCATCTGCAGACCAATATACTTGTTAAAAGATTCAACAAGCTATTATGCACCTTGATTGCAAAGCTTGTAGAAAATGTAACTGATTGGGACCCTTTGATTTCACCAGTATTATTCACTTTTAGAACAGCCAGGCACAGAACTATACAGCAAATGCCATTTTTACTTTTATATAAAAAAATGCTAAGTTACCAATTTACCAAGTGAGACAAATAATTTATTGAATAGGACAATTATTCAACAAATCTATGAAATAGAAAATAATCTACATTAGGCTAGGTTACAGGCCTTAGATCACATTAAAACCCACCAAAATAAACAAAAAAATAATTATAATTGACAACTTAAAGCCATCCCTGACTTTAGAATTGATGACAAAGTATTTATTTATGATGCTAGAAAAATGGGAACCCATAGCTATAAACTAATACCACTATGGAAAGGTCTGTATTATGTTTATATCATTCTTGAAAATGATGCCTACAAGTTATGAGATTTGAAAGATCGAGTATTAACAAATCCCATAAATAAAGCACTATTAAAAGCATATCACAAAAGAAATATAAATAGGCAGAAAAGTAGTTAGTAAAAAAATGCTACTCAAACTACAAAACCAATTACAAAAAAAAAAAAAAAAAAATAATGCTCTTCAAAGTAGCTCATATCTGAGAGGATCTGCTAGTTGAAGAACCTACTATCATATGTTCAGAATGCTGTCCCTATATCACTGATCAAGATTCATATACTCAGTTATTCCTGACATATGATACATTAAAAAGGGCTAAAGAAAGAGAAGATGACATATAAAGCCTTACCTATGCTTTTTACTTTGAGGCCCAAATATATTTCATGACCAATGCTGAAAGGACAGCTCTAGTAGGCAATACACTAATTAGTTTATCAAAGCAACTACCTAAATTTATTATTTGTTCGAACCCTATAAGATTAAACAAATCTACTGAACAATCCAAACATCGATTACTATAATCGCTATATTAAAAAAATATAAATTTAATTACCTTTGTCAAATCACACTTATAGAACATGCTTCTCTTAGGGGAAAAGAAATATAAACATTAAATCGACCTCTTTTGGTAATAATTAGTAATTTGCATAACACAGTCATCAAATTTCTAAAAAAAATTTTAAATTTTGTAAATTGAATAAATTAGGTAGATTAGGTAAATAGAAGAGATTTCAAAAATAGTATAGATTAATAAAATTAAAGTGAAAGATAAAATAATACAGAAAAAGTAAAAAGAAGGGATTACATCAATCATATAAATTTCTTTTATATATAATTAGCAAGTATATAAGAAATCAATTCTTTCTTTAACAAAAAATTTAACTCTTGGAATTCAAAAGAAACCTTCTGAAGTCTTAAAAAGAAGTATTTGTTTCCTAAATAATTTCTCTTTAAAACTAACTAAGTTCATATCTTGTTATTTGTCTTGTTCTTGTGATCATCATATCTCTTATTTTCATATTGAGTAAAATAGAAGAGAAAAGAGTACTGATTAGTAAGCCAAGCTCTTAAATATTGAATGTGAAACCGATTAACTTCGTGATTACTTTATTCTTGTTAAAACGATATCCTATAACTGATCTGGATCGAACCCTGTGGCCATGTAACATTAAAAGCCAAATTTACAGCCACAATAGCCTAATAAAAAAAGTAGATATTAGCAAAAGTAAATAGCATTTAACTAACCAACCTAGACAAAGGAAAAAGTATACTTATCTGAAGTCTAACACTACTACTATAAACCAAATAACTCTTATCATTTAGACCAAATCTTTCTATGCCTCTATTGTGCCTTACCATTACTAAGGGTTTAGGGACCATAAATATAGTGTTCTAATTAGAGTAGCCAAGTTAGTAGAATAGTCTGTGGTGAGCTATTATGTACCTACCCTGTAACTTTTCCAATGTGGCTTCTACTTCTACACCATACATATTGTGAGCCCAATTTTTGGGGGTCATGGGTGCCCGAATCAAGGTGACGATCTTTACCCGATCTAAGGTTATACGAAAAGTAACAAAAATGTTACTTATGATATTGTTACTATTGTTTAGAAGAGTGATAGTGAATATTTTGTCTAATTTAACTCCAATAGTGAACCTTAATGGGTAATATAGTACTATTGGTAGGGTGGCTTGTTCACATGGGTCGGTAATTTGTCAGGGTCAGTTAACTAATTTATATAATAAATTTAATTAATCGGATCAATTTAGTGATGTAACTGATGTAATTAATAGCAAATCGAAAATGTGTACCAGGTTGTGCTCCAGATGATCACATGATTGTCCAGAAATCAATCTAAACGATTATTAATGATATCATAGATTATTTAAATAAACAATACTAACAGTAATTATCATAAATGTAAAAGTGAATTATTCTTTTATTAATTTACTTCATATTTCATTTATAGCTTGCTTCATATTTCACTTCATATTTCGCTTTATATTTCACTTTGTCAAAAAAAAAAAAACAATAATAATGATAATAATAACACAAACCTATGCAGATGAAAAAAGCTGAATCTTTATTATCAAGAAAACTAGTTGCTTATCTCTATTAATGAAATTCTACTATAAAGGTTGAATTACTAAGAAGTAGAGCAAAAATTCAAGTACAACAAATGAAGAAAATGTAAAATGTTAACCAGACTATAATAAAAATACTTTTAAAAAAAGTAATGTATAACTTATTGAAAAAAACATTAATGCAAGAAAACAAAATTAACAATAATGTGAAGGTTTTTAAATGTCATGTGTTGTAATATTTGTGTGAAGTACATAATCAATAAAAAAGAAATATGTAAAATTAACTATGTGCTAAATAAAAATTCCAGATATCCATGCTGGACTATCACATAATTACTGGAGAAGCAACCGGGTACACATTTTCGGGTTGCTAATTAATAAAGTGGGCACTTAGTTAATAATTTATATATAATGATTATGATACTTTGAAGTAATAAGAATTTTAACAGATTTTTTTTTTTCTTCCTCTGCTATCCTAAAGGTCCTTAGTCATCTTAGAATTTGGCACAACTCTCAAAACTAGAGTTATCATCTAGCGGAGTTCATCGAACAGGCAAATTGGCCTTTTTTATATTACCGAACTAGTGAGATAGCTCATGCTCCATTAAGTCCATCATATGACATTCCAGTCCCTGGCCTCGTGGTGTAGGATTTACATTTTTTAGGTTCGCAGTTTTCTAACTTCATATGACCCACTAGTTGGATCGCACTTTCTAATATTCTTATTATGTTCTTAAGCTAGGTTTTACTTAATTTTTATGTTATTTGTTGATGGATTCACCTTATCTGGTCATCCTCGACCCCTTGGTTATGCCGATGGACTGCATTCTACACATATGAATCCTATTTATTCCTTACATAGAAAATTTTCCTCTTGAAGATCATTCCAATCATGGTTCTGACAAAGCCTTGTCCCCTAGTTGAATTTGAACCCGCAACCTTGCAACTGTGACCTGGGAGTGCTAACTACTGTGCTATTGACCCGCAGGTCTTTTAACAGATTTTTCAATATAACAGTTATTAATTGATTTTTTTTATTAGGTAATTAAACTTTAACAATAAAACTATTCAAACACTTGAGCAATTGATTCTTCTATTCTACCATTTTAGTCATTTAAGACATCAAAAAAACTAATGAATTTATTAAAGGCTTGAAGGCCCTGCTTTTATACTTTACGAAATATTAAGAGGTACGATAATTGAACTTTCAGATCTATGAAACTAGTAGTTTTGCTCACTAACACTATTGCTACTTAGTTTCAGTAATCCATGGTTTTGACACTAAAGACTATGTATTACAGGACCTGGGTATGATTATACTAATTCGGTTATGATCTTTGATTACAAAAAGGAAGTATTTACATATTTAGAAAATTCTATTTACTGATTCTAAGTTTCACACAGCCCGACATAATTCTTAATGTCACACCTTCCTCACGTTACCACCGTAACAGTACTTATGTAACTTCTGCTACTTCAGCCACATATTCGATAAATGCATATCAGCCTTTTATTACATTTAGTTAATATATTGTGAGCCCTATTTTTTGGATCACGGGTGCCTGAATTGAAGCTACGATCCTTACCCGATCCAAGGTCACGTGAAAAGTAACGGAAATGTTACTTATAGTATTTATGATACTTATGTCACTTCTGTTACTTCAGCCACATGTTCAGTAAATGACATATCAGCCTTTTATTACATTTAGTTAAGATATGAAGTTTAAGGAATATATTGCATTTATGACAGAAATTAATTACCAATGTAAATAAAATGTTATTATTAATAAAGGGCATTTCTGCCTGGGAGGAAGAACAATAATCCTTTTCCTAAAATAATTCCCGCATTTCTAACAACAAATTCCCTAATAACAATAAATACCCGACCCCTAATAAAAGTGAAAGTCTACCCTATCCAAACTAATAAACCATTGTTAAATCCTGTTGTATCCCTATCGTCATTTATATAAACCACTAAACTCATAAGTTGATCGCTCACCGCAAGTCACGTGACAAGACTGTTAACGAGATAGAAGAGTTTCAACCCCGATTCGACGTAGAGTAATCCCGGGTTGGCATACAAGTCCTATGAAAAATTACAGCACGGAATATTATGACTGTGCACGGAAATTTATTGGTACGAAAATATACACAACTATACGAAATACAGCACGGGACAATGCATGGGAAAGTATGTCTGTTACACGTAAAAAGGCATGGATTACGTGCAACATTGCACGTGACTACGTGCTTTTTCACGTACTTTCCCATACAGTGTCCCGTGTAGATTTATATATATTAACGTGCACATATTTGTGCTTACTTGTGTTCTGTCACATATGTATAGATATTGCATATAACCTTAACTAACTTATGCAACGATTAGAGTTTAAAATTAGTTTGATTTTCTTATATTCGAACTGGTCAAAAATGGTTTTAATATAAAGAAATTAAACCCAGTTTCAAATTCTAGTGGAATTCTGCACAGAATCCTATATGGGACGCATAATAATATTTGTATTTATCATCATATATATAATTTATATTTCATAATTCTAGTACACATTGTAAATTATTATACTTTAAACTAAAAGATTCCAAACGTATTTTATTTATCTATCAAAATATATAATTATTTTGAAAATTTTTCTATAACTTTCTTTGACTTCTAGTATGCTTGCTTGGTCTATCATTATCTGATAAAATGAATTTACCGCAGTTTGCTGAATTAGATGTATTTTTCAAGCCATCATTTAAAAATTTCAAATCATCTTCATTTAATGCATCGTTTCGAATATCTTCTAATTTAGCAGCTAATGAATATTAAAAAAAAATTATACAAATAAGCAGAATTAAAAAAATTTAATATAATCAAAATAAAATTTAATATTAACATACCGACTATTTTATTTATTCTATGTTTCTTTAAAGTAGAATTGTCATCTGCTATAAATCGATTACTTTTATTAGAGAATAAACTTCTTGGCTTGTTTGCTATTTTTATATATAGATATTAGTATATTTAAAATTTTAAATTTATATTATATAGATTAATTTACCGAGTTTTTTAATTGCCTTTTTTTTTTTATAACAATAAAATTGTCATCTGATGCAAATAAATCTTCATAATTATCCTTACAGTATTATTCATTCTAAGATCTAATGATTCAAAAATATATATATAAAAATTAAATATGTATATAATTAACATTAATTTCAAAATAATTACCGGTTTCTTTAGCAGTATTCTGTTTATTTAAAATTGAAGTATTATTATTTAAAATAAATTTATTTTCTTTATAATTTCTTCTATCATTATTATTACAATCATTATAACAATTATTATAATCATTATAATCATCATAATCGTCATAATCGTCATCATTTTCAAAGTAATTTGAAGCTCTATTTTCATAACTTGTATCTTCATCGACATTATTATTATTAATAACATCACTAATATTATCGTTAAGATCTAATAAATAAAATTTTGTAAATATTTTTTTTAAAAATAATAAATATTTTAGATTTTATTTACCATTTATTTCAATTGTGCTTGGTTTGTTAATTTTGGATGAAAAGGTTTTTAATTCTTGTTTTTTTCTTATAATACCAGAGTTTTGTAAAGCATTTTTGGAATTTTTTTCTTTTTTTTTAGCTAATCCTGCATACTTATAATAATATGCTATAAATATCTCAAATAGTTAATTATAAAATATACTAATTTTTGAAAAAACTATTTAATAATAAGATTTAGTATTTACCACGGTCTTGCATAACTTGTTTCATACTTTCTTCATATGCCCACATATTATCACCAAAATAATGCTTATATTGAGAATGTAACTATAAATATTAATATAATTTAGTATAGAAATAATATATAATATAGTTAAATAAATAAATAAAAATACTTACAATTGCAAGCCATTTTTTTATTATCGTTGGATCAATTTTAGATATAGTATAATTTTTTGGTATATTATTATTATCCAAAAGCAGACCAAATGTTTTTTTAACTTCTTGAATAGTCTTATTATCAAGGTTAAAAACCTTAGCAAGTGGAATCTTTGAAATAGAATAGCCTTCTTCATTATTTTTTGCAGGTCGTAAAATTAAAGGTACAGTATTGCTATTATTGATAAATAAAGGCTGGTCATCTACTTTTTCTTGCAACTCTTTAATCTTATTTTCTGCATTTCTATATCATTCTTCAGCTTTTTTTAATAAGTCAAGAAGAGTTAATATATCAGTTTGAGTAATATTAGTTTGAGTAATATCATTTAATAATGTAAATGATGTAGCCATAGTTGTTGTAACTAAAAGTTAATTAAAAATAAAAGATAAATAAAAATTGTTTTGAAAATCTAAATTTATTTTAACTAATCGTGTTTGATGTTTATTGAAAACTATTTTTGATTGGTTAATTTAATGATTAGATTTATCTAAAAAATACTATTTGTGTTACTTGTTTAAAAGATTATTACCGATCACAAACCAGATCTGATTAACCTAATT
>CAJVQA010003547.1:0-19262 GCA_910591915.1 Cetraspora pellucida | reverse complement strand
CATATACTTTTAATTGTAGCCTCTTTCGTAATTGCAAATTGTCTTAAATTTTCTTTGTTAAGTTTTCTAAAATAAAATGCCTTTCAACTTAGTTATAACACAATAACAAGTGAGGTAGGTTACAAAAAGTGTTCACTGTCTAAGGTCACTCTAGTTATCTACTATCTTAAAAGAAATAGATATAGGATAACACCCTGATTCCTTATCACTAGATCTATCTTCATATATAACTTATTATACTTTTTATCAGATCTTATATTTCAGTACTTATCATATTTTTGACCAATTATCTTATCTTTTGCCAAAAATCTCTAATCTTGTCCCATTGTGTATTTTTTCAAGACACATGTACTCATGCTTTATTTGCAACATGGGCCCTTTCTGAATAGAACTAATAAACAATTCTGATTTGGAAAGATCAACAATGCTGATTTTGATAAGAATAAGCTAGATTGCCTACTTTTTGATAAAAATTTCTTAGAAAAAAATAAGAAAGAGATTTTTTAGAGTACTAACTGTAATGAGTATAGGAGTTTATATTATATAAAATAGCATATCCAACTAACCTTTTATCTTTAATGCTGCTCAGATATAGCTTGACAAAAACTTTTTTGGTTATAGCCAAAGCTATTTTTTCAATAACTTCATAGACTTCTACTGGAAAATCAAACCTACAAGAAGCTGTCTTTTTCAACTCTTTTTTATATAACCCACATGCAATCTAAAACTCTTAAATCCTGATGCTATATGACAATTTTTTTTTTTTTTTTAATTTAAGTAGTCATACTAGTACTTTATTAGAATTTTTGATACTATACAGATTACAGAGAATTTTTCTAATACTTAAGTTCAGCATTACCTGGCCACCTTATTGGTACCTAAGTGCAACCTGTTACACTACTTTAAACAGAGGTAGACTGCTCATTTGACTGCCATTCTACAATAGGATACCACCAATCTAATGATGTCTTCTCATAAGAAAGTAAAAAAACAAAAAAAAAATTTTATATATAAAAAAAAACAGAGGTATAGAGGTAAACAATAAAAGACACAAAACAAGAAATAAAAGGGTGAAAGAAGAAAATAAGAAAAAAGAAAAGTATAAAACTTACAATTCACAAAAATTCATATAGTCATAATTTTAAGCCTGTGTCAGATGTGAAACTTGCAATTCACAGATATCAGACAATTACAATTATAAGCCTGTGTTGGGCTTGTAAAAATTATAAACTATACTAAATAGAAATTACTTTACTATCTTTTTATTTACTTAGATTATTTAAACAAAAAACCAAAAAGAAGAAAAAAACTTCAACTTTATCATAAAGGATCGATATAGAGTACTGGTTAGTCAGGAGACAACATTTGATAGGTTTTCAGCAGCTCAAAGCACATATATAGTCATGTTTATATTACTGTATTATTTCTGATCTATATCATAAACAATCCTGTTTAGGAAATAAATACTACTGACTGTTTTAGTGATTTTATACATCGATCTTTAGGAGAAGGTAAACTGAATCACCTACTTTTACAAAATTTTCTTTGAAAAAAAAAATATGAGAATATTAAGTAAACCAACTTTTAGCTTTTGTGAGTTCTTAACTCTTGTGAGTATTCCTTGTAGGTTTTACAATTATATATAACTAATATATTCAACTTTGTTGTTTACTTAATGAAAAACCTTGGCTTTTACTAACTACTTCTTCTATAGTCCTAGAGTGCTCTTTAAACCATCACCACAAGGCTGTGACTCTTTTCAACTCTATTTCAATATCCAACAATGCATATACAGTACTCCAGAAAGGTTTTCATAAAGTTTAATATATTAACTATATTATTTTTTGTAGTTCGGCTTTTTGAAAAGTTTGGTTCTTATACACAAATACAGAAGATAAAAAGATGTAAAAAGTAAATTCAACTAGACTACAATACAAAAGCCATTTCAGAACTAATAATAGAAAAAAATAACAACAGAATCAATGTGACAATAGACTAACTAAAAAAAAACAGAACAATAAAAAAATAGAGAAATGAGAAAGAAGATTTAGTCAGTCTCAAACAAATAGAAAAATTAGAAATAGAAATAATAAGAAAGCAAGGATTAGACAATGTGTTCATAGAATGGCTAATAAAGATCTTAACAAGAAACAAAAAAAGATATACTTTTTATATAGATAGAGCATTATACAAAAAAGATGAAAAGAACAATATAGAAAGAATGAGTATCAGATGGGTGCAAGTAGAAAAGAAAGCTAATTGGTCAGAAGAAGAAGTAGCACTAGGCCTAGAAGGATGGCCATCAGCAACACTAACAGAGTTGGTAGCAATATAGGCAGTGATTCTAACAATACTTGAAAGAAAAAATATAAAAATTCATACAGATAGCATCGTAGCAATAAAAAACATTAGTAATGCAATACAAAGCACAAGAGATGAGAAAATTCTAAAAAAAAAAAATGCAATGTGGATATTAAATATTACAGAGCTAGTCAAAAAAAAAATGCTAACATAAAATTAATCAAAGTTAAAAGCCATAGTAAAGACAAATAAAATGACAGAGCAGACTTTTTAGCAAAAAAAGAAGCAAATTGCAAAGAAGTAGTTCAGACAGAAAAACTTAGATGTGAAGAAATAGAATACCAACTAGAGTAGAAAAAGAAAAGAATAAACATATCTGTAAGACTTCTCTGCAAAATAATTGCGAATACCAGAATAGGAGCCACTTAGAAAGATATAGACTCAATCAGAACTCTGAAACCAGAAACTGAACATACATGTCATAACTGGTCAAGCTTTTGAAAAGAGATGAATAAAATAAAAGAAGTATATTGTATTTCAAGGAAACTAAGTACAAGAAGAGCCACAGCAATTAAGTGTATAATAAACAGTTTACTGATACTAGTAGAGCTAAATAAAAGAAGACCAGAGGTATATATAACAACAAAATGCCAAGTCTGTCAAAATAGTGAAGATGAAACTCAAGAGCATCTGGCAAGCTATAACAAACAAAAAAATATATGAAAACAAATACAAAAAGTTTCAATAGCAATAACATAGAATAGGCTTAAAGAAGAGAAAAAAACCAGAATTTCAGCACAAATATTATACAAAGTACTGTTTGGAGAAACAGAAGCAGAAGAAGTTCTAAATAAAAAAGTGCTAATAAAAGGGTTAACAACAATAGAAGTAAAAAAAAAACTTGATAAGTTGCTAAGTAAACAAGTAGCAAAGAAGTGTCTTAACATAGTAACAAGAACAATATGAAATACTTTTTACGACCAAATATAGTGAGTCTGATGTGAAAAGATACAAAAGTGAAAAAAAGAAGTTAATATAACAAATAAAATGAAAAAAAATATTCGGGTAGGAGAGAATATAGTAAAAAGAAAAAAAAAAAATAAAATAAAAAAGGAAAAAAAAAGAGAAAAAGAAGAAGAAAGAAATAGAAAAAACAAGTTGAAGGAAAAAAGAAGCTTGGAAGATAATTAATATGCTTGTTACAGAAAGGGAAAGACTTTTCTAATATGGCTTTAAGTAGTTAGACAAGCAGTCTATCTCTAACTGAGATAGTGCAGCAGGTTGCACTTAGGTACCATTAGGGTAACCAAGTGATGCTAGACTTAGATATTGAGAAATTCTATATAATTATATATATATTTAGTTTTAAGAACCTTAATAAAGTACTAGCGTAATTGCTTAAGAAAAAAAAAAAAAAGTTTGGTTCAGATGATCATCAGAAAGAGTTGTACTATACAGCAATATTTTGTTGTATATAAATATACTAACTATATAATTTTTATAAATTGGTATATATGAAAAAATTAGTACAGAGAATCATTAAGAAGAGTTGACTAATGATTATTTTTGATTATTTATTTTTGGTCTTTGTAACTAAAAGTAAAATAATAGAACTGTTCTATTATTTTGCTATTATGTTACTATTATATTACTCATATTAGCAAACTTTCTGTTATTTTACTGTTATTTTGCTGTTATGCTACTGTTATGCTACTATTATTTAGTGAATATAGAGTAGAATAATGACAAATTTTTTTCTATTATTTACTTATTATTCACTTTTTATTTATTTATTCAATCTGTGTAAGCATCAAGACTATAATAATTATTAGAGCTAAGCATCAAATATCAAGCATTAAGTGTCAAACATTAAGTGTTAAGCACTGTAATGCAATTGATTTATCCTATTTACTTTAACTAATATAAATAATAATAATAATAATAATTACTTATATTAATAATAAAATATACATTTAAGAAACTAACTAAAATATAATAATATTTAAAATTTTGTTCTATAATAGTATATCTATTCTTAATATATTATTAAGAACTATATTTAACTTATATAACTAAATCAAAAGTCTTAATTGTATACAAAATTACAATATATTAAATTTATTTTCTTTACTATTAATTCTGTCTAACTTAATTTCTTATAACTTAATTAATTTAATTAAAAATATATTCTATTTACTAAAATTGCTACTATTTTCTTTATTAATTTTTTGTTTTACCTCAACTAACAAATCTATACTCAAATCTGAATACTATATTGTATTTCTAAATCCAAATCTAACAAACAATCTTGATTATTTTTAACATTTCATACTTTTCAAAACTTATTAACATATATTATACTTGATTATCAGTTCAAAAATTAAAACATAATACTTTAATAAATCAAATATTCAATAAATCTTTTTATTATAATCACAAACTCTAAAATCTAAATAAACCTTAATAACTTTAATAAGTTTAGATTGCAAATATGTCTAATCTAAGAGGTGTGACAACCTAATGAAGTGGTCAGGTTGTCAACCCCCCAAGTGGTAGGTTGAGTGTTCAAATCCCATCGATAATAAAAATTTGAATAATCACCTATATAATATTCATATTATGGCAACTGTTACTAATGATTGGGTTAGGATACCTGTAATAGTGGTTATACCAGCATAACTGGCAGGTTATAGGGCATCTGTGTAAGTATGGTATTACATAAAGGAATGCAAACTGACAATCAGGTAGTGCAAACACTAGATAAGTCCTTGTGACTGTGTAAATCTGTTAAAATTGGGTAACAAGAAGTCTATTTGGAAAGACCCAAGTAGAGAGGTAGTTGAATCTTCGACAGCTCTACTATAAAGGCTAGCTTGGGAAAACAGATACCAAGATCATAGTACCCAGTTGTAGTAGCCAAACAGGCAAGAACCTTTGGGTTGGAAGGCTCAAAGGTAACACCAACCAGGCTGCCAGAACAATCTGAAAGAAAAGGATATCAGATCAACCTGATATACTGATAGACTAGTCGTAGTCCTATATAAGTTATCTGGATTGGAAGTTTGGTAAAAAGACTGGACAAAAGGCAAGTGTATACTAAAATACTGGAGTTATGCTGTGAAGTAGATGCTAGAGTCTAAGTAAACTCTACAAAGACATAGTGGTTTAATGGTTAGTCCTGACCGCAAGTGTTAATTTTATCATAGCAACATCTAGATCAGTTGTAAAAATAGGTACAGAAGGCTTTGAAAGGTTTACCTTAAAGATAAATTAGTCCTAAAATTGAGGATGATAATCTGATACATCTGAGATGACCAATAATGTTAATACAGATTACAGGTTCAGAGAATTTAAAGTAGAACATCCAAGCAGAGGTGTTAGGTATAGCAATTGATAGAAAACCTTCGGGCAGACTCCTTAAATAGGTAATATAGAAAAATTATACATGTAACCAATTGTACACTCTCCTGTAATGGTTTATTGAACCACAATACCAATAAGTGATTAATAAAAGTCAAAAGATCAAAAAGGTTACCTTAATACCAAAAAAAAAAAAAAAGTCTAATCTTTTAATCTTAATATCTAATAAATATAAAATTCAAATATAAACTTCTATATATTTTACTTGTAAAAAATTTAATTGAGTTTTACTAAAATAAAAACAAAACCTCATCTTTAATGTTTAAAAAAAAAATCTGCAAAAAATTAAGAAACAAAGCTTTTAACAGAAAAATACAAAAAAATATATATTTAACATTATAAAAAAAGTTTGTATATATTTTTTTAAATAAATTAAATTTTAATGATTTTTTATATAAATTTACTAATAAAATTTAGCACGTCAACTCATTTGATTTATAAGTAACTGCAATGGAAGCCTTTATATAAGGACATGTCCTGTAACTGATTTAGTAACCAACTTTCGTTAAGCAAAAGTGTTAAAAATAAATACCTTTACTGCAATGTTTAGGTAAATCTTGAGACCAATATTATAGATCAATCATGGGTCATAACTTTAGCATTCACATTACAACCATGCATTGTTGTAAGAAATCTGTTTTGGATTTCTTAAGAACTCTAACAGGAACAGTACGTAAATCGATTTGTTTTTTCCTATCTCATCAAGAACGTTATTTTAAGTTTTAGCATCACAGTATAGTTGTTAATAGTTTAATAAACCTTATATAATAAATAAATTATATTTTTAGCATTAACAAACGATCATACAATATAAAATGTGCAAAAGTAAATACTACCCAAAACTTTCAGATAACTTATGAAATATGGGTCCTGTAACTTTTGCTTACACCAAATACCAATTTTTCATATCTGGTTTTAATCTTGCAACCATTTGGAGACAAAAAAATAACAAATATATTTTCTGTTCTGTTCACTAATGGTGCAATTTCTATTTAAATAATAATAAAAATATCAAAGCATACCTCTTGAAATATAAAATTCTTAGAACGCTGTCAAGAACACCCATATATCCAATTTATACAGACTACAAAAATTTTTTTGAAAGAATTTCACCCTACTGTATAATTCTATTTACACATGTGTAAACAATGTTGATATTAAAATCTTGCAAACCTAAAAGATGATCAAGTTTATTTATGGACAAACTTCACAACAGTAACTAAACAAGATACTATTTGTTTACCTGTCCTGCTCAACACATACTAGAGAAAATCCGAACTCGTGTAATTTCTTCAATTAACACATTGTAATGAATGACCAATCCAAAAGGATGAAAGGCGGATCGTTAAATTCATAGAAGACCTTGACTCATCCAAATTCCATATACTCTAAAAATTGACTCGCAATTACCTCAAGTCTTTTGTGGTCATGATACCTCATTATCGAAATGATTTTAATTGAAATCAAATGGCTGTAATTATTTTTTATATGAAAGTACCACTATTCATAGTGCTGCCATCGGCCTTGGTAATGCATCGATTAGACTAGTTATTGACAATACTAATCATTAATATGTTGCTTTGGATTTTCATATACGAATATACAGAAATGGAGCGCTGGAATGAATGATATGCGCAAATCGTGTAAAAATGTATCCATCGAAGATAGAACCCTAATAACCGACAACGAAAATTTCTTTATGATGAGTAAAATTTTGTGATAAATAATAAATAAATAGTACAATGTTCAAATATACCATCGAAATAGTATTTCATATTTCTTTATTGAAAGAAAGAAAGAAATATATATATATATATAAAATAAATAAATAAATAAATAATATATATAAATTTTTAAAAATCCGACCCATTGAATAAATAAAGTCTGAAATCATAAATATTTTAAAAAATTTTGTTAAGCGAACTACATATCGCTGGAAATCAAGTTAAATAGAACCAAGTAAAGAATATATATATAATGCCATAATATATTTACATTATTTTAAGACAACCTTACATTAACTTTTAAAATTATTCGACCGTTACCTAAAGGGATTATTTTAAATTTATTTGTTATTGTAAGATAGATTGCCAATTAACGTTGAAATGTTTAGCGTGAACACTCAGCCTATACTTACAGATTTAGCCAAATTTCGAGGGAAATCGACATCAATTCCACGCAATACAGCCAAATGATATGACAGTAATTGCAAAGGAATTATGGTAAGAATACCTTGTAGACAATCTACAGTTTGAGGTACACGAATTTTCACATATTGAACTTCTATACCGTCATCGCCCTCATTGCAGATAATAATTGGTTTACCCTTGCGAGCTGTAACTTGTTGAAGAGCGCTCTGTACTTTCTGTTAATTAAACACAAAAATATAAATAATGTGTTTTTTAAATAACGCAAGCTAAAAAAAGTCTTACCGGATACAAAGAATCCTTAGTCATAATAAGAATAACAGGCATATCCGAATCGATAAGAGCTAAAGGTCCATGTTTCAATTCACCAGCCAAAATACCCTCAGAATGCATATATGAAACTTCCTTTATCTTCAAAGCCCCTTCTAAGCAAGTAGCATTTTGGAAACCACGACCCATAATCAAGAGACTTTTTTCTTTGTTAAGATCGTTTTTAGCAAGTTCTTGTAGTTCTTTGTCCATATTGAGAACTTGTTTAATATATTCTGGTAGCTTCTTAAGTTCATCAATAATCTCATTTCGTCTCTGTGTCATGGATGTACGATCTTCACTCAATTGAATAGACATCATCACTAAAGCAATAAATTGAGAAGTATATGCCTAGTTAAAATCAAATTATACATTGAATTTAGTAATATAATCATCATAAAATTTATTATAAAGTTAAACATCTGTACCTTAGTAGATGCAACACCGATTTCAGGACCAGCATTAATGTGGACACCACAATGTGTTTCGCGTGAGATTGTTGAACCAACAGTATTTGTTATACCGAGACAAAGAGCACCACGTTCTAGACAATACCGTAAAGCAAGTATGGTATCTGCAGTCTCTCCAGACTGTGATACAAACACACAAACATCATCTCTGAAGATAGGAGTCTTTCTATCCAAGAAATCACTAGCTAACTCCACAGAAACAGGAATTTCAGTTAATTCTTCGAAAATAGCTCGGGTCTAATAAAGTCGGTGATTATTTTATTGAAATATTGTTCTTATTAAGCCTTTTGTTGAAATACTGATTAATAACTTACTGCTATACACGAATGGTAACTTGTACCACACGCACAAAATACTATACGCCTACATCTTCGAATTGTTGCCAGATACGCTTTGAGACCGCCGAGGGTTACCTTATGATTATCAAAGTTGACACGACCACGCATAGTATTGACCACTGATTCTGGTTGTTCGAAAATTTCCTTCTGCATAAAGTGATCAAAAGAACCTTTCATGATTTTAGCCAGTTCTAACTCTAAGGTTTGGATAGAACGAATAGCTGATCTTCCGTCATCACTTCTTAAACGATGAATATGCAATTCTATTGATAAAGCGCATGTTCAATATCGATACTTGACTTCTATGCAATCAATAAATATATAAATATATATGATTAGCAAACAATACCTCCTTCACTAATGTGAGCAATATCATCATCTTCAAGATAAAGGACACGCTTTGTATGTTCTACAACAGCGGAAGGATCAGATGCAAGGAAATACTCAATAGGTTGAGGGAGTCCGTCTTCGCTAAGAAAAGTACGTGATTGACTATGCCTGAGTTTGGGTACGGCATCATTAGGAGACAATAGACCTCCTCCTGACTCCGGGATTTTTTCATCTTTTTTCAAACAATTGTGATTGGAATTATTTCAATTAGATTGTGAAAATAGTTAATTCTATAAACTAATTACCTGAACCAAATTCGACATCCACAAAATCTACTTTTAATTTTTTCGCAGTTTTAACACCAACTAAGAGAGGAGAACCGCGTCGTGTGGCTACCATTTCATGTGGATAATGAACACTCTTAAAGATCAAGGCAAATGCACCTTCCTAAAAAATGAACGCGCTTTTAATTAATTAATAACAATTATGACAGCACAAATAAGAATCTTACCAATTTTTTGACAACATCTTTGACAAGCGCGGTGAAACTTAAGTTTTGATTAGGATTCCGAGTATCATACAAATACTTTGCAAACTTAGCAACAACTTCAGTATCAGTATCGGACTCAAAACGATAACCTTTATTTTCCAGAAGGGTCTTTAATTCTTTATAATTGGTAATAATGCCATTATGAACCACGGTGAATTCATTCTTTGGATCAGAGCGATGAGGATGAGAGTTTGTCATTGAAGGTTGACCGTGAGTAGCCCAACGAGTATGAGCCATTGAACAGTGGTTAACAAACTCTTTTTCAAAATCAACCTTTTGCTCTGACACTAATTTTTTCAGGGCGGCAACCTTTCCAACTTGTTTGAAGAGAATTACTTCAGTTTCATTATCGCCGTCCACGGCCAAACCTGCCGAGTCATAACCACGGTATTCTAGACGAGATAATCCGCTTATAAGGATATCAATAATCGTTTTCCTATCCTTAACATTAAGATAATTAAGATACGCAAAAATTCCACACATTTTTACGAAATAGACGAGCTTAATTTTGCAGTGCGATTTTTTTTTTTTTTTTTATATATTTATTAAAAGCATTGATGAACAATTAAAAAAGATCATTCTTATTAAAGAACCTATATCGAATGTCTTTAGCCAAATTTTGACTTTTTCAATGAGTATCATATACAATTACATCATACGTAGTAGATTATCATAAATTCTGAAATTTTAATCACTAATAACATTTCAGTTTTGAAACATGTGATGATTATGGTCTAATTATGTTTCCAGTACATCTACCGATAAAAAAAACCAGAGAAATCCCCAAATTTGGTGTCGTCAACTGTGGCTTAGCCAAATTAATTTACAATTTTGTACGTACTTCGATTTTTCGAAAATTTGCGATGTTAGTAAAGGTCTTCGAGTAACCCATCTTACATCAAAATCATTACAGAATCCCACATATGTACACTATAGTACATGTCGCCCGACGTGATCCTATCATTTTTCCGACAACCACAATATCAAAATCCCGACAAATTAGCCCGCATTAATTTAGGGTTAGTGTTAATTCCGGTCAAATTTGATTCGTTGTCAGGAAAATTAAACTACAAATCTTTAAAATCCCACCCAATTTTACAAGTGGAAAAATCCCAAACCAGACAAACTCTATTTGGTCTGTCATAATTCCAAACTCTGGCCAAACCCTATCCCAAATGTCATTTTATGTAGGGTTATTAAATTACAGTAATTTTACGTAATTTTACGTAAGTTTGTGTAAGATTCTGTAAATTGTAATTGTAATTTTGAACACATGATATTTAGTTTCTGAGATCAAATTTTCGGCGATTTAGGTTTTACATTTCAAATCGTACATTCAAATCAATCGCTGCAATAATGCTGGCCGAAATTTTGTAAATCTGGTACTTTATGTATGACGTATGAAAGTTAACATGAAAATTGATTTTCTGTAATTTACGTAAAATTACATGTAATGTAAAATTGTAATTTATGTAACACAACCCTAATTTTATGTTTTTAAATCCCATTTCATGTTTCAAATCCTATCTTAAATCTAAAATTTCAATCTAAATTTATATAATGCAAGAAGCCTAAAACCAAGGTCACGTGATTATAAAAGATTATAATTTTTTTTTAACCTTAAGCAGTTACGCTAATACTTTATTAAGATTCTTAAAACTATATATATACATAATTACATAAATTTTTCAATACATAAGTTTAACATTATTTGTTTATTCTACTGATACCTAAGTGCAACCTGTTACACTATTTTAGTTAGAGATAGATTGCTTGTCTAACTACTTAAAGCTATAACAGAAAGGTTTTATCATTTTCATAATAAGCATATCAATTGTTTTTTAAAATATTTTTCTTTATTTATTTTATCTTTTTTATTTTCTTTTTTTTCTTATATTATTATTATTATTATTATTATTTTTTAATATTAATGATATTTTTCTTATATTATTATTTTATTTTTTTTTGAATTTTGGCAACAATGCCAGTTGGTTTATTAGCTTTAATTTGATATAATATAAATTTATAGTTATATTTTTAGGATCAATTATTACTAGTACTATATACTATCTAATTTTACATCACTGACTTTACCTGATTATTCATATGGCACCTAAGTGCATGTCTGCCACATGTCTGCACACAGTTATCTTAACAATCACTTGTAGTCAGAACATATTATTAAACTACTACACAGACAAGAATACTTACTGAACTTAATATAGTATCTCAAATGTCAAGAGTACTGTCTTCTGTAAATTATACTTATATGTCCTATTCATATGTTTTACCTAGTCTTGTTTCTTCTACCTCTTAATCTAACTATATCTAGTATTATTTTGTTCCCTACATTTCTTATTTTTTTGTCACTATACTACTTCCAAATTAGTCCTACTCAAATATGTTTGGTCCTTATGATCTTCTCATCTTTGGTATGTCTGTTATTGATTCTCTTAAGGTGTTTTAACAATAGTCCAGGATCTGCAAAGAACCTGTATCTCAAGTCAGATCTGCTGTCATTATTGGTCTTTTGATCAATCTGTATCTCAAGTCAGATCTGCTATCATCATTTTTGCAGATGCCCCAGGTCTTAATATTATATATTAACTTGATGTTGCATTTAATCTTCAATATGGTGCTCTTTTCTATAGTAGGGACTAAGACTTGTTATACTTATAAACAGGACAATTCTAGTTATATTTAGAGAGTTCCTCTAACCCTAGTAATACTATATTATCATATATACCAAACTCTCAGTTTATTTGATAATATCTGCAAAACAATTCTGATTATGTCCTAGGGAGTTACATTGACACCAGTGATGTCATACTACCTTGCAGATCTTATCTCACATTGGTTGATTGATCCCAGTCTTGTTCGTCATAAACTTCTATATAGGTATGATTAGAAATCTGATTTGATACTTTTACATTACATAAGGAAGTTATATGCCAACTTCCAAGATTTTTTTCTTCTATAATTAGATTATTCAGCTATATTAGAAATGTTTTCAATTTTTGGTTAAACTAATTCTTTATTACAGTTTGTCTTTGTATTCACTACTTCTTTTATCATTTCAGTCTTGGTTACTTTCAGAATACTCTCCCAATCAAATCCTCTTCTTGAATCCTAATTAAGACTTATTTGCACAATTCGTTAATTATCCTTCTAAGCAAGTACTCTATAAGTTGAATGCAAGGATGTTAGTACTGCCTATATTAGAAGGTATAAGGATGTTGGTACTGCCCTAATCTAAAGGACTTATATATGCAATTTTTCTATAACTGTAACCTTCTGTAACAACTGTTTGTTACATATAGTATCTGCACTTTATAATTAGGTCTTCTTTCAAGAATTTTTATTTCTATCATTGTACTGTACTTGGACTTAACCACAGAGTTTTGCATTCAATTACAGGCTCTTTATTAGGTTACAGAAACTAAAATCTTTCAATTTTGTCTTCAGCCAGACTTGAATTATTGACCTTGACTGTAGAAAGTATGAGAGCTTAACCACTAAGCTATAAGACCCATACCTTTATTTTTCTTATATTATAAAAAATAAAAATAATAATAATTAATTATATTTATATATATTATCCTTTAAACTATAGGTTTTTTAAAACAAATTTGTTTGAAAAATTGTTAAAAATATGTTTATAATCTATTTTTTTAAATTTTAAAATATTTAAATGAAATTTTATTTAATAATATTGTAATAAAATTTACTTTTTTTTATAATATTATATATTTATTTTTAATATTATATTATATTTTATAGTTTATAAATTATTTTATTAGTTTTAATTATCTATTTAATGATGATTCTCTGATCAACAACAACAACAAACTGAACTATAAAAAAATATTATAGCAAAGTCAAAAAAGAAAATATTTCTAGTTCTATATAAAATAGATTATTGTCGACAAAGTCAAAATAGACATAAAACACTGAGTAGCTGATGTTCTTGCAGTTGTTTAAAAAGAGGTTAAGCTTTTTTTCTTGGTGAATTTTTCTCTCTATTTAGCATCCAAATTAGAAAGATATTTTAGAAACAATTATAAAAAAACCTAAGTCAAAATTATTAAAAACTTGAAGCAACTACTATATAATTGTAAAACTTACTTGAAGAATCACACATAAAAATTATTGTTCTTACTTTTCTTTGAGAAAAATTTTATAAAAGTAATTGATTTAGTTTACCTTCTTTAAAAGATTAATATATAAAATTACTAAAACAATCATTAGTATTTATTTTCTAAATAGGATTGTTACTATATAGATTAGAAATAATATAGCAATACAAACACAACTTATATATATGTCTTGAACTGCTAAAACTCTATAAAATATTGCTTCTGAACTAACCAGTGCTTCATGCTAACTTTTTATATTCAAGTCAAAATTTTATCCTATATGGTTTTTGTTATATATTCTAAATAAATAGAAAAATAGTAAAGTTAATTTTATTTAATATAGTTTATAATTTTTAAAATCTAATACAGGCTTATAATTGTAACTATCTGATAGTTATATGACAAGAATTGCACATATTTTTTCTTTTTTCTTTTTTTATTTTTTGCATTTGTATTTTTTATTGTTTATTCCTATAGCTCTGTATTTTTTTTTTTATATAAGCTTTTTTTTGTTTTTGTTTACTTCTTTACAAGAAAATGTTATCTGATTGGCAACATCTTATTGTAGAGCAGTGATCAGATGTGGCCTCTGATGTATTCTAATTTTTTTTGAAGTTAGACAGTTAGTGTAAACAGATTGCTCATAGGGACTTATAGAAATATTTACATAATGTTGCGTTAGAATTTATACAATAATTTGTATATATGTAATGCAAAAATACATAATAAAAGTGACTAGCAAGACTGCTTAAATGAAAAAAAAAATTTATCTATTTAATAGATTAATATATATTTTATTAATAGATTTCTTATAGTATTTTATTTTAGCCAATAGTTATTTAAATATTTAAAATAATATTTGTTTAGCATTACAAAAATTCTAACTAAAGGTTTTAGGTTATGTTTCAGATAACTTAGATATTTTAGAACACTTTAAAATAATAGAACAATTAATTTAATTATAGTTAATTAGAGATGTAGTAACTTAGTGAAGTAGATAAGTTATTAATTTTCTAAGTAATAAGTTATGAGTTCAAAACTCATAAATATAAAAATTTGTATAATTATTTATGTAATATAAGATGATATTATAGCAACAACATTTTGTTAATTAGTTAGAATAAGATATTTGTAACTATAATCATACTAGCATGACTGGCAGATTATAAGTTATCTATATAATTGGTTATACTAAGAAATGCAAACTAGTAATATGTAGTATAAACTTAAGATAAGTTCTTGTAACTATATAAATTTGTAAAACTAAGAAACTGAAGTCTATTTGGAAAGACCTAAATAAAGAAGTAACACAGATTTTTAATAGTACTACTATAAAGATTAGATCTAGAAAATAAATACCAATATAGAAGAATTGGGTAAACAAGAATTTCAAGTAAAGAGTATTACTAACCAGACTGCCAAAAGTCTTGAACTAAAAAAAAAAATATTAAATATCATAATCCTAATATACTAGTAACAAGTTACAATTCTTTTGGGCTATCTGAATTAGAAATCTAATAACAAAAATGAAGATATATTATAAGTATTAGAAATATGATATAAAGTAGATACCGAAGTTTGCAAAAGTAAGTCTTGTTAACAAAAACTAAATATAGGTAATTAGTTAGTAAAGAGCTTTTTAGAGCTCTATAGTTAGTTAACATATTTTGAAATATATAACAGCTTAACAAATATACAAACAGAAAGGTTAAAGTTAGATTAGACAGCACTTAAATATATAAGAACTTGTATGCTATTTGTCGGATATAATATATAGATTAGAGTATTTAATTAGATAATCACTTAGCAAATTATAGATATGACAAATAGTATAGAATTTGCAGATGAACTACTTAAATAAATAATCAAAAGCTATATGTATAACTAGTTGCATACTTAATTTGTACAAGTTATATAATTATAATTAAATTACAATAAAGACAGTAGCTGCTAATAATCAATAACCTTAGCAAAAGCAAAAAAAAAATATAGTTAATTAATATTTATTTATTTTTTTTTTTTATAGTTAAAGTTCCTGCCTTGGAGATGTGACATTTTTATTCAAGTATTATAGGACATAACATGTCTCTAAGAGCTACCTATATATAGAAGGTTATAACTAGTCATACATGCACTTTTGGTGCCTAATTTAAGTAGTCTATTTATATATTGCTATATAAGTTTTATACTAGTTGCCATACTTGCAAGCCAACTAGGGGTCTTGTCTATTTAAACCTTCTGCATATGCAATCCTTTTTGTATTATAAGAACATCTTTAAGGTTACATCTATCCAAGTTTCTGATGCTAGTCATTATTCTTAAAACTACTTTATCCTTAACAGAAAACTTACTAAAGCCTTTATGTCTCATATATATAAATCTAGTTTTATGCAATATGCTATAGTTATCTAATATTTGCAATTACAGAGATTATCTGTTTAACCACTATGTTATACTGTTTCTACTTTTGTAAAGTTTACTAAAACCTCAGTACCTATCTTTCTGGCATCTTTTCTATTATCCTCTACTAGCTGCAACTTAGAACTAGCAGTTTCTTCCAAACTACCAATTCAGATGACCTAGTATAATATACTTTTGTATTATTTTTTTCTAGTGAATCTGATGACCTGGTTGGTTATATGCTCTTCTACACATATTTGATGTTTAGTTTAAACTTCGATTCTTATGAAGATGTTTCATAGGCTTCAACTAGTCTAATGATACTATCAAAAGTTTATACTACCTCTTTACTTAGGAATTTCTAAGTGGGTTTCTGTTATCCCAGTTCCTTAGTCTTTTATGCCTAATAGTCTTATCATAGGTTTGCACCAAAGTCTTATACAATACTAATTATATATTTCTCTATATATATATAATATTACATTTTGCATAGATGCACTAAGCTTTTAATGTCAATAGAATCCAACTTGGTATATCTAAGTTACAATTACATGAAGCCAACTGATCAACAGAAAACAGTTATCATATTACAGATATAATTTTTAAATTTTGTCATAAATAAGATTTAAACCTTAGACCTGCTACTTGGAGAATGACAACCTAACCACTATACTAGGATTATTATTCTTCTTAATTAATATTTATTAATTATAATACAATATTTATTATAATAGAAAATAGTGATCTTAGTATAATAATTGATTATTCTTTAAATAGCAGGTCTAAGATTCAAATCCTACTTATAACAAAATTTAGAAATTAATCTGTATTATAAAAACTGTCTTCTGTCAATTTGTTGTTTTCATGCAACTATAATTCAAGTATACCAAGTTAGATTCTACTTATTATTAGGATCTTAAGACATTTATACAAACTGTAACATTATATATATATAAAGAAATATTAATAACTGGTGTTATATAAGACTTTGATACAAACTCATAATAAGACCACTAAATACAGAAAACTAAAAAACTGAAGAAACAGAATTTTACTTGGAAATTTCTAAATAAAAAGGTAGCATAAACTTTTGACAATACTGTTAAACTAATAAAAGCCCACAAACATTTTTATAGAAATAAACAAATAAACTAAATAACAAAAATATATAAAAAAGCATATGACAACCAGGCCACTAGAATTATTAAAGAAAAAGAATACTAAGATATATTATACTAGGCTATCTGGATTAAAAGTTTGGAGAGTCTGTCAGTTCTAAGTTGCTATTAGTAGAAAATAATAAAAAAAATATTAGAAAAATAAATACTAGAGTTTGAATAAACTTTACAAGAATAGAAATAGTATAACATAGTAGTTTAAAGTTAGTTCTGATTACAAGTATTAGATAACTATAGTATGTTATATAAAACTAGATTAGCTATATATAGAATATGAAAAGCTTTAGTAATAATGCCTTTAAAAATATATTGCATAAAATAAGGTATAGAGTTCTAAAAATACAAATAAGCATCTAGACCTTCTTAACTAACATATATATCAAAAATAATCTAATGATATAGTAAAAATTGCAATATAAAAAGTTTAAATAGACAATGCTTTAGTTGAGTTGCAGATATAGCAGCTATTATAGAACTATTAGCAAACTACTTAAATTAGACATCAAAGATATATATACATATAGCTAGTTGTACTTTCTAATATAAAGATGGCTTTTTTGAGGCCTTAGCTATAAGTCTTTATATTCCAATTACTAAATTAAAAGCTTTAGTTTCAAAAGAAACTAGTTTAATAAAATAAAATAAATTATTATAGTATTACTATATATTTTATATATACTAGTATAGTTATTTTTAGTTGTACTTAGAACAACACCTGTAAGGAGATTTTTAAATATTAAATAACTATAAAAAGTTTTGTAAATAAATATATAGACTATACAATAATATATATTTTATTTTAGTTAATATATAAGTTATTATATAATGAAATGCTAAGTATTAGTAAAAATAAAAGATACAGTATTAGTATATTATTTGTGCGTAAGCATTATTAATAAAATACATATAAAATTTTTTAATTTCTAATACATTTTAAATGTTTATATAGTTTAAAATAATGCTACAACACATAATAGTCTTAAAACTAATCAATTATTAGATTATAATCTATAAAAAAAATAGCTTTTTACCCTTCTAAAAAACAATTTTTAGAGTTATAAAAAGTTTTAAGAATTATGTTTTTATATAAAAAGCTTCTTATAATTATTATTTTATCTAAAACTCTTTAATAAAATAACATTTTGACTATTATTTTTTAAATATTATTAATAAAAACTATTTTTTATTTTATTTTTTATCTTATTATTTTTATAATTTATCTTTATTTATTTTATTTCTCTTTTTTTTCTTGTAATAATATAAAGTAAAAAGCTGAGTTTTTTTATTTATTTATTTATTTATATAATATCAAGTAGGAAAAATTGATAATATATAAATATATTAATTAGATATAAATGTATAACTAAGTATTATTTCTAAACTATACTATTGTTGCTATATATATAATGACATCTAGTATAATATTATTTTTTTATTTTCTGTTATAAGTTAAATTAACTACTATTAATTATAGCTACAAAAAAAATAAAAAAGAAACTTCAAAAAAAAGTTTAATTCATAAAAATAAGTATATATAATAAATTTTAAGATAAGGTTTTAGAAAAAAAGACTATTTTAGATATGTTAAAGATGTGAATAAAATTAGTTTTTTTTTTTTTTTAACTATCCCCGATGTATTACATCGTGGGGCGCGTGTGGCGCTCTAATTTTCTTTATTAACTT
>CAJVQA010003546.1:0-19266 GCA_910591915.1 Cetraspora pellucida | reverse complement strand
ACTTATATTCAAAAGAATCAAATTTAAAATTAGAATTATTTGAACAAACAGCAAAAAACAATGAATATGAAGAAGAAATCATGACATTTACTGAATTAATAAATCATAAAAGTTTTAAAGAAGAATTTTATGATATTATTAATGGAAGAATAATTTTATATGAAATTGTTATTGTCAAAGAAGAAAATAAAATTAAAAAAGTAAAGGGGAAAGAGATTGATTTTACTAAAAGAAGAGAAAATCAAATGGATTGGGAACGATCAGATACTGACTATGTTTATTATGATTCAAATAAACCTATTGAAAAATATTTTAATACGGATAAAGTTAAAGTATATACCGAAACTGTGTTGAAACAAGCTGAAGAAGAAACAAGATCATTAGTAAAGAATTTTGTTGCACGAATGAAAATGATGAATATAGAAGTTCCAAAACCACGACTTGAATATTATGTATTGTATATTCATGGTATTAAAGAAGTATACAAAAGAATGATATTAGTAGATAAATTTAATCCTAAAGAACATAGAATTGATAAATATCATTATTTAAAAGATATTAAATCATTTTTATCTGTTTGTATGAAATGTTCTGAGAAAAAAACTGAAGAATGGTTAGTTAATGTTATTAACGAGAATACAAACAAATCTTTATTTGAAAAAAGTAAATCTTATAAAGATAATAGATATAAACCTTATAAAATATTAGATATAAAAAATAGAAAAAAAATTATATATCCTAAAATCACTAATTTTTTTAAATCGAATAGTAAAGATGATGATCCATTTGTTTAATATAATAAAATTATTTATTATCTATATTAATATTATCAAAATCTAAACTTAATAAATTATCATTATTAATCGAAATTGATGTGAAATAATCATCTATAGTATTTGAATTCTTATTATTTGAATAATATGAAATAATATCATTATCAATATTATTAATAAGATTATAAACAGTTGTGTGAATGTGATCAACAATCTTTTTCATATTATATTCTAATATACCGATTTTAAGAGTACTAAAATTATTAATAGTAACTTGTTCAGTTTTTAATTTAGTAATTTCATTTTGTAAATCAATAATAATTTTATCATTATTTAAATCTTTAGTTATTTTTTCCAAATTATCTATTTTATCATCTTTCTCTTTACATTTTTCATTTAATTCAGTTATTATTGATTCCAAATCTTTTATTTTTCCTTCCTTTTCTTCAATTAAACGATCAAGTGATTTTTTAAGTTCATTAATATCGTTTTTATCAGTATTTAATTTTTTTACTGATGTTTTTTTACCTTTATTATATAAAAGTTAATAATTATTTTTTTAATATATTAAAATATATTATTAAAAATTACCATCATTCTTTTTACTAAGATTTAATTATTAAAAAATAATTAATAATAGCTAATACAAAAGAATTGAATAAATAATATTACCGTTTTTTATTTAATAAAAGATTATTTTCTTCATCAATGGTGGTTTTGTTTTCTGATTCTTGCATTTTAATTAAAAGAAAAAAATGAAAAGATATTAGTATAAATAAAAATATTAGATTAATAATACATGATTGATTTATAATTTTATTAATAATTAAGTTAATTATTTAAATGATTGATTTTAGTTCAAATTCAATTATCAAAAAAAAATGGAATCAAATAAATACGAAAAATCAATTAAAGCTGAAAACTTTTATCTTTGTCAGGAAACAGGAGAAATCTGCGAAAGACAACAAAGAAATGGTGAATTAACATATTCATCATATATAAACCAAGATTCTGTTAACGAAGATGCAAAAATTATTAAAGATTTTAATAGAAATGTTGATATTAAAAGAAAAAAACTTGAAATAATTGATATATTTTTTAATACGACACAGATTAAACAAAAAGATATATCGAAAATATATGTTATTGCTGGATCTGAAAAAGAAGAAACGATTAAACAAATGAGTTTTGATAATAATAATAGTTTTGAATCAATGTTAGAATTATTACAAATTATTATTGAGAAAGATAAATATAAAGGAAAATGTCTTAACATTATATCTAAAAATAATATATTTAGGTATATGGTTAAATATAAAATTTATCAGTGGATAGAAACAGATTGTAAAGTAGGTATTAGTATAGTTGATATTAATGATAATAATAATAATAATGAAGATTATAATATTGATGATTTAGAAGATATAAAATACGCATCTATTATTAGAAAATTAGATTCAGGTATGAAAAAAAATAATATAATGGTAACTAGTAAAGATAATATCAAAAATCGTAGAAAAATAGATCATATTTTCAAAAAGTTAAAACCAAAGATTATCAAAAGTCAAATTAGATAATTAATTTATATTTTTTTTTATTTTTAAATTTTATTTTTATTTTTATTTTTATTTATAATCTATTTATAAAATTTTAATTATAATATATTTTAATAAAAAATTGTTAAAAATAACCAAAAAAACTTTAATTTTTGTATTTAAAATTACGTAATACATTATTCTCTTTTGAAAAAGTTTGGTAAATTAAGAAAAGATGAAGATCTAGATCCACTTGGTGTAATATTCATTTCTGGTATTAATTCTATATTTCTATTTATTGGATCATCATCATCATCAACAGATATATTTATTTCTTCACTAATTGATGTTTCTTCATTAATTGGTGAAACAGTTCTTATTCGTACATTCCTTGATCCTTCTTCTTGTCTTTCTTGTATTCTTCTATTTGATTCTGCAGTGTAAGTATCTGGATCAAATATAAATTAAATTTCTTTTCTTTCATTTACAAAATCATAAGTTACATCTGAAAATAAACTATTTGTTGTCGAACTTCTTGTAATTCCTTGTGTTCTTTCTATTGTTTCATCTATACCAGGAGCTGTGCATTTACCTAAACTTTTTTCGGTTCTGTATGTTATACTACCACTACTCTCTGGATTATATTGAGCTTCACCTAAAGAACTTCCAGATTGGGAATGTATTTGCAAACCACCCATTATATTTCCTGTTGTTATTTGTCTAACAGGCCTTCTTTGTGATCTAAAATTTATAGCTCTTCTATGATTGATTGATATTCTTTTAGGTTGATGAGATCCAATAAATCTTTGTATCATTTCTCTTTGATGAGCATTGAGTTGTTCAGTTATGAAATTTTGAATATTAGTTCTGAAATTATTAAACATTTGTTCCAAAATTATTATCTTCATTCATTCTTAATATGTTTTGTAGATTTGTAATTATATTATCTTGTGTTGTTATATGTAAATTATGTAAATCCAAATCATTTTGTATGTTTTCTAACCTAATACCAAGATTTAAATTGTTAAGTCTTTGTTCTAAAGCATTAATAGATTTACCAATATTTTGATTTGAATTATGAATATTTTCTAATCGTTCATTTGTTATTTGACCTATTTGTTCAATCTGTGTTCCTAAATCATTAAATCCATTATTTGTAGTTTGACGTATTTCATTTAATCTATTATTAATATTATTTTCATTTCTATCAAATCTTTGGTTGAAATTTGTTAATCTTGTATCAATTTGTTTACCAATATTATTAAAATTATTATTCATATTTTGTTCTAAATTATTAAATCTATTATTTATACCATCAATATTAACCTTAATACGATTAATACCATTATTAAGGTTTTGTTTATGATTATCAAATCTACTAGCTATATTAATCATTCTTTGATTTAAATTATTAAAACGATTAAATATATATTCATTTGTTTTAGCATTTTGATTTTGTATATTTTGGTTTATTCGATTTGATTGTCTAATTAATAAATTAAATAGATTATTGTCACGTGTTTGAAGTTGATTCTGCAAATTTTGAAATTGATTTTGCAAATTTTGAATGGGTATAATATTTCCATTTCCATCATTATTTCCATTATTTCCACCGTTATTATTTGGAGGTCTTGGTGGTAAAGGAGGTGGTCCTAATGGAGGTCTAGGAGGTATAGGAGGTGGTGCACCAATACCATTATTAGGAGGTATGTTATTTTCAGCATGCCATAATCTCAATTCTCTCGATGATCTTATTAAACGAGGATCCAAACAAGGTCTAATTCTACCATTTTGAAATGGGCATCGTGGATCATTATGATTATGATTTTCCTGACCGCAACAACCACACGCAGCAATATAATTTGGTATTCTAGGTCTTCTTGGTATTCTTGGTGTTTTAGGAACATTATTAATAAAAAAATAAGGTTGTGGAACATATTGTGAAACTGGAACATACTGAGGAAAGTAATTATGAGAAAAAAATTGATGTTGGTTAAATGGTAGATAATGATAATAAAAATATTGACATTTTACATGTGATAATAATAAAAAATAAAATAATATCTTTATTGAATACATTAAAAAGTTAAAAGATTTCGTTGTGATAAAATATTTCCTGGGAGAGAAGGCATTAAAAAATTTTGTCGTGGAATATTTTGTTGTGGCAACATGAATTGAGGAATAAGTTTTCTTTCCATTCCAAATTTCTTTTTAAATTTATCTACACCTTCTTTAATTGTATTTAATTGTGCAGCAGCAATACAATTAGCAGCACCTACACCAGCTCCACCAGCATTATATACTTGACAATGTCGTTGACTATGACCAATAACACCACAACAACTACAAACACTAAGTTTTAATGTAGGGTTTTCAAAATATTTTTTTACAGATTTTCTTATTCTATCTACATTTGCAACAACTCTTGGTGCTCTATGAGGACATCGTCTAGAAGTATGACCTAAAGCACCACATCTTCCACAAGCTCTTCCTAATGCAGGACGTGTTCTAACTACCATATGTGTTACCCAAGGAACTTTCCAATTATCCATAATATTAAATTTATTATTGGACAATACCATTCCTCTTTGAGGTATCAAAGCATTATTTTGAGCATATGGTATCATCGCACCTGCAAGATTATTAACAGAATTTCTATAGGGTATCATCGCACCGAATTGATTAGGACATGTTCTTCGATTATGACCACGTAAACCACATATTGCACATGCAGCATTTATTCCATTTATTAATAAATTTAATATTAAGAAAATTAATAGAAATTTTTGAAAATTTTTCCTGGACATCTTTTATTTGATGCTATATGAGAATTACTTCCACAAATTCCACAATGACGTGTATTTTGATTTGAATGAAGTCTAGGACAAGGTTTTTTTGTACATGAAATAATATTATGTCCTTTCAATCCACAACACCCACAAGCAGAAAATGTGTTATTTATTAATAGTGATAATAACAATAAAGAAAATAAAATTATAAACTTCATATTTAAAAATTAAAAAAAATAAAGGATTCTTTATATAATTTATATTATTTTATCTTTGATTATTTCTACTATTTTTTTAAATTCATTATCGAAAAACAATTTCATTTTCATTTTTTCATTTTTATCATCTTCTCTTTTATTTCTAGTTATTTTTTCTCTTGTATGTAGATATCAGAGATCGACTTCATCGATTTATACATCTCTTCTTCATTATTTACTATTTTGGTATTTTTAATATAAAAATTTGTATGTATATATTCTAAAAAATCATGTAAGTCTTCCTTTACATCATTGTCAATATCTAATTTTATTCGTTTTTGCCATATACCAAACTGTATTTTATTATTTATTTTTCTTTTTCTATAAGACATTTATAGAAATTTAGAAATTATTATATGTGCTTTTATAATTTTTAAACCATCAACCAAAGTATCGATTTTTTCATTTATTTCAAGATTTTTTAATATTTCTTTACAAGAGTCTAATGCACCATCAATTATTTCTTCATATTCTTGTCTTAATTGTGTTTGGTCATTAAGATTTTGTGTCAATTGTGTTATTTGATTATCATTATGAGTATTTCCTTTGATTAATATTGAAATATCATTATGTAAACGTGTGAAAACACCGGATTTTTTATAATTTTTACTTTTTTCTAACCATATTTCTATTTCCTTTATACGTTCAGATGTTAACATTTCAATTTCTTCTTCTTCAACACTTTCTTCATCCTCTTTAATTTGTTTTTGTTTAGGCATTTTTAAAATTTTCTAAATATTTTTTTCTAAGATTTTGTAAAACAGAGGTTTTATATTCTTCTTTTAATAAATAAACATTGTTTAATAAATTTATTTCATTATCATAAAATCCATGATCACTAAAATTCTAAATATCCTTATCACTTTTCATATTTTTCATTAAAAATTCATAATAGTTTTCATTATAATTTATGAATTTTGTTTCAAATTTTTGTTTAGAAGATACTATCCTCTTACTTTTAACAAATCTTTGTGTATAGTCTATATTGATATTATTTAGATTATAATTAAAATAATTTTTGTAGTTATCATAATCTAAAATAATATTTTTATTTTTAAGAATCAAGTCTTTCCATTTTTTTTCTTTTTCTAAATTTTTGTTGATATTTGAATCAAGTGTATTTGTTTTGGTTACAAAATCTTTGATTGCATTTTCCAATTCTTTGTTTAAAAATTTTGTAAATATAGTATTTATATCACGGTTTGTTAAATTTTCTTGTTTTAATTGTTGAAGCATTAAATGTACTATATTTGTTTTGTAAATAGAGAATGTTGTTTTTTTATCTAAAAGTAATAAAAGTTCATCATATAATTTATCCATTGAGTTATTAATTTTATCAGTTATTAGATTATTCAATATATTTTTTTGAGAAGAATCAAGGTTGTTATCAAATTTAATATTGTAAATCAATGATCCTCTGTTATTTTTAATTAAATTTTCTATTATAGTTTCTTCATCAATATTTTTTTTGTATTCTAAAAATATAAATGTTTTTTGATATAATAATAATCTTAAAATTTCTAGTATTTTATGTTCTTCACCAAAATATAATTGATCTATAATGTTTTTATAATAGTTATCAAGTTTTTCTAATAAATTTTCATTATAATCATTTATATTTTTTAATTCGTTAAAAAATAATAAATATTTTTGTTTGTTATTTAATAAATCAAATAAATTATTTTTTAAATCATTTGGAAGATATGATTTAATTTTTTTGGTATCGAATTTATTATAATCATAATCATCAACTATTTTTTTTATATCATTAACTATATTTTCATATTCTAAAACATAGTTATATCTGATTGTTATTAGTCTGTAAAGTTCTTTTTTATTTGCTAAACTTAAACATTTATCATCTTCGATTTCAGAATATAGTTTTTCACCAGATTTTAGATTTTCAGATATTTTTTCTACATTAATTATTTTTTTTATATTATCCAATATTTTGTTTAATTCATTTAATTTATTGTTTTTTTTATTTTCTAATTTTTTTTCCAAATATTTAGGATAGTTGATATCATTTAATTGTTTCTCTATAAAATTTTTATCTTTTAAAGTTTTTATAATACATTCTGTTTCTATTAGAATGATTATATTATCAAATGTATTTAAATATTCTAATTGTTTTTTACGTATATTTTGAATAATATGATATTTGGGGTTTAATTTTTCCTTGTTGTCATTTATTATTTTATCATAATAATTATTATCTAAAAGTTTATTTTTATCATCAAATTCTTGTGTTATTTGTTTTTTTAAAATGTCAAATATTCCATTATTGTTTATAACATCAGTATTTTCTTTTATTATATTATTATTAATTATATCATTATATATTTGATTTATTATATGAGGTATACGATAATAGTTTGTATCCAAATTTTCATAATTATAATAAAACATGTTATTAATGATACAATTAAATGGTATTCTATCAAAACTAGATTGTCTTAAACAAATATGTGAAACCATATTTTAAATTTCGATATTTTGAATATTATTATTATTATTATTATTATTATTATTATTATTATTATTAATTAAAAAAGTTATTATTGGTATTAATAGTTTTATTATAGTACTATCATGTAAAACAAAATAAATGATTTGTATTTTTAAGTCATGTTTTTTTTGAAAAATGTTATTTATAGTATTGTTTTTATGATTATTATCTTTTAGTAGATTATTTATCTGTTTGTTATTTTTTATATTATATATTTTATTTTCTAAAGTATTTTTATTTGATATTTTATTTGATATTTGTTTATTTTTTAAATTGACTTTATTAAATGTATTTGCAATAGAATTAAAGAATATATTGAATTCTCTAATGTTATTTTTTTTCATTTTTATTTTATAATTTTCATATGAAGAATATTCAATAGGTTCAAAATAAGAATAACAAATATATTCTTCATTGGTAATATATATTAAATTTAAAAACAATAATGTGAAAATAATTTTATTTTTTTTATAAGATAGTAAAAAAATCATTTTTCATGAAATCCGATACCTGACGTATAAGTAATTATATCTAATTCTGAAATACAAAATTCACAAAATAAATATTTATGATAATTTTTGAGTGTGATGTTAAATAATTGCTTCATCATTCTATCACAATTTTCACATCTAAACATAGTCGGAAATCCATCTTTATCTAAATAATTTTTATTATAATTAAATTTACTACTTTGAATTGATTTTTTTGTTTTGTCAATTGTTTTAGATCCACTAATTATTATTGAATAATCTTTTTGTATTTCACCATCAACAATTGTTCTAAGAATATCAATATTCATTATATCATAGAACCTAAACCATTTTACTGCTGTTACAAAATTTTCTTTTTCATTTCCTTTATATTTTATTTTTTCAATATCAATTTTTTCTAATATAACATTTTTTACAATTCCTTTGATTTCATTAATAATGATTTGTTTTTTATCATCAGAAATGTTTTCATTTTTTTTAGATGGGAGATTCCATACCTTTTCTATTAATGAATTTTTAGATTCTATATAGATTTTTTGTATATGATTTATATCGATAATTTTTAACTTTGTTTTGATGATTAACAATTGTATATTTTTCATATTATCTAAATCTAATTCAGGTGGTGGTAATTTGCCGTCAATATGTAAAGCCCATAGGTTTTTATCTTTTACGTCTGGGTCTGGTAAATTATCATATGTTGGACAGATAATATTAGCAGAACTTGGTTTAGGATTTCCCTTTACACCAACCATAACTGCCTCGACAGGTCGATTTTTTTTATATGGAAGTGCAATAGAAGCCCAAAGAAAATTTTGATATTTGTTATCACTAACACTTTTTGTAAATGGATATCCTAATGAATTTAATTTTTTCATTGGTTCTTCACTTGCCGAAAGCATTATTCCATTGATTATATGAAATACTATATCATCACTTGGTATTAATTCTTCTAATTGTTGTGTAGTTAAGAAAGCTTTTCCTTTTCTGAGACGACCAACTTGACCTATTTGTTGAACCATACTAGCAACTGATAAGAAACGAATATCATTATTATCATAAATCCATCGTTCAGCACCAGAACCTTTTCCTAGTTTTTGTAATTGTGTTTCACCAGTTAATATAACATTATCAACATCTGGACTAAATCCCATTTCATGATTAATATTTGCTATGAATAAAGAACCTAATGGCATTCCTTCGGTTATACCAGATACAGCAGATGAGTTTGTACTATCAAATATCACATATGGAACATCACTTTCTTCTAACAATTTAAATTGTTTATGTGTTAAACCAGATTTTAATAATGGTTCAGCATCAATATCTTCTTCACCATTTATTTTTCTAGGATATTCATTTGTTGTTGTTCTAAAAAATATTTGTGTTTTTTCATTTTCCCAGTTTGTTTGATTACTAAATTTATTTATTGAATATACTTCTCTAGGTTTTGATGTTGATATTGAAAAATTTTTTTTAGGAAAAGTAGCACTCATAAGTAAAACTTTGTAACCCATTCTGATTATTAAAGGTTGTACTACTTGATAACTTGTATTAGAAAAATAAGCTTCATCAAATATGATTATTGTATCTTCTTTATCAATTAATTTTTCTTTTATATTAATTAATATTTCGTTGAAATTATTATAATGTTTTTTGCTATCTTTCAATTCATTGATTTTTACTTTTTCACATGCTATATATCTAACCAGATGATGTAATTGTAATATTGATAAAGTTGATTTTTTAATTTCACCAGAAGTTTTTTTAGTTTTATCATTACCATCAATCCATGAAGCAAGTTCTCCATTTTTTACAGTATATGGTAATTCACCTTCTTTACCATGAATTACACATTTATATGGTATTCCATTAGAATATTGTAACCAAGTATTATGATGATTTGCAGCATCAGCAGCTAATTCTTCATTTGGTATAATTAAAACAACATGTTTTCCTGGAAAAATACATGTTAAAAGACATCTAACTAATTTAGTAGTTTTGCCACCTCCAGTTAGTATAGGCAGAATTCCAGGTCCATCAACATCAGGTATTTTACGTTTTATTTCTTTACCTCCTTTGAGTTTTATGGATACTTCTTTTATTTTAGCAAAATTATTACTATTATAACCATCATCATTTTTTAATTTTTCAGGATCGAATTCAATTAGATTAAAAACATATGGTAATAAATATGCACCAGCTAATGATTTATCAAGTTCAGATTCTTTTTTTAAAACTTCAGCACCAGTTATTAGAATTTCATTAATTTTTCCTGTAAATTTCGAATCCTTAATTTCAGCTACTCTTATTTTAGATTCTGGTTTACTAATTAAAGTATATCCTTTTAATTTATCCTGATTTGGTAAAGATTCTTCGCCTTTTAACCAACCATCAAGATTTTTTTCAGTTAAATTTTCATCACCTTTTCTGTTTAAAAAATCACCTAAAAATTTATTTAAAAATTCAGGTGTAACTTTATTTTTCCATTTTTCAAATTTCCACTCATTTGTTTTATCGATTGATTTTATTATTTTTTTATATTGATTAGGATCTAATCTATCATTATCATATTCATTATTAGGTTCATTAATCTTATATCTAAAGGTATTTCTTTTATCCTTTATTGCTTTTAAGAGATCTTGTTTTTGTGCACCATTTGGTAAAAAGGCATCATTTAAATTATTTATAGTATCATTTTCAAAATTTTCAGGTAATAATTTAAACGTGTTTGTATTTTTATTAAGAATTTTATCAAGTATATTCAATGAAATATCTAGCTCTGATTTTTTTACTTTTAAAACATTTATTTTTCTAAAATTTCGATGTTCTACACAATTGTTGATTATTTTATTATCATCTGTATTATCCCATCCATTATTTATCGCAGTTTTACATTCTGAAATTGATAAACCAGAATAATACCAATTATACTGATTTTCTATAGGAATATCATTTTCATCAAAAAATTTTAACCAATCAGTTTTTTTAATCATTTAGAAAGTTTTTATTTAATAATTAAAAAAAATACAGGAATATAAGTAATTTATATATTTTCATTTTCTAATTTATTTTTTCTAGATTCTCTGATTTTATGTAAATCTGATTTACTTTTTCCATATTTTCCAAGATATTCATCATTTAATTCTTCTATATTACGATATATATCATTATAATATTCACTTGCCAATAGATGTGGATCATCACAATTATTTATATCTACTAATAAAAGTGTATATTTCCTATTTTCCTTTTCTGCAAATTCATTTTTTAGCAATTCCAATCTTGATTCATAATTTTTGTTTAATAAAGTTATACTTCTATCATTTGTTAAATAATTTTCATTTATGGTATATATATTTTCATCAACAAATTTTTTAAGTAATTCTGGTGTTAAAAATCCATTAATATTTTTTAATATTATTTCATATATTTTATTATTTTCTTTTTCTAAAGTATTTACTCCATTCAGTTCATCTATTTTTTTCTTTATCAAATCTAAGAAAATTTCTTTTGGGGCATTTGATAATATATTATTATCAATTATCTCTTTATTCAAATTATTTAATTCGTCTTTAGTTTTTAATGTATTTATTTGATTGTTGAATTGATCATATTGTTCAGCATTTAATTTATTTAATTTTTCTTTTCTCAAGATTTCTAATTGCGCAATGTCATTTGGAAGTAAATTCGAATTAATTATTTGTTGATGTATATCATTATTATCAAGTAATATATCTGCATTAGATAATTTAATAGTATCAATTTTTTCCTTCAATTCATTAAATGTAATAGTAGGTTTAATATCATTATTAAGTTTCTTTATTCTTTCTAATCTAATATCTTCTAGGTCTTTTTTCTGTTTTTCAGTTAATGATGAATTAATGATCTTATTTTTTAATTCAGTTTCTAATTTTAGAATATCAGTTTCTTCTGATATTATTTTCTTCAATAATTCAAAGTCTTCTGAATTTCGTTTTAATTCATCTTTTTTGTTTTGTGTTGCTAATTTTAAACTATTTTTTTGATTAGTGGATAATAATTTATTGTTCGATATCATATTATCAAATTCATTCAAATCTTTTAAATTTTCAGATTCATTAATCTCATTAATGAATTTATCATTTTCTAATTTATTTTGTGCAAGATAAATTAATTTATCAGTGTTTTCTTTAGATAGGTTTGAATTCATAATTTTATCATATAGTTCATTACCAATTTCAAACAATTTTAATATATTAGGTAAATCAGTATTTTCTATTTCCTTTTTAAATTTGTTGAAAATATCAGTTTCTGGTATTTCTGGTATTTCTGGTATTTCAGGTATATCAATTCCATGTAATATTTTTAATCGCCTGTCTTCAAATTTTTTTTATCATTATTTGATAATTTCGTTGAATTGATTAATAAATATATAGGACCATCATTGTTAATATAATCTTTACGCATTTCTCTTTCATGTTTTAAATCTTGTATGAATTCATTAGTTGAAAATGGTGTATAAAGTTGGTTATTTTTTAAAGCTTCTGATATCGTTAATAACCTATCTATATATTGATACATATTTGTGTTTTTTTCTAATTTTACTAATTTATTCATGTTATCGATCCATTTATTAGCAATGAGTTTTTTTTCATCATCTGAATATTGTGCTGAATTTCAAAAAAATGGTTCATATATACCACCTTTCATGAAATTTTCAAATCTATTATTTGTTGAAAAATTGTCAATAAGAAATTCGATTTTACAATAGTCATGTAATTGTTTTTTTCGTTCTGAAATTTGATTATGTAATTCATTTATACCATCAATATCAAAATTGACTATTTTGTTAAAATATTCATTCTTGAATAAAGAATTATATATTCCATTAGTTGTTAAGCTATAACAATTTATTTCAGTATCTATCATTTTGATTAATTCAGGTATACATATATTTTTTTGTTCTTGATTACATCTAACGAGATTATTTACATATTCTGATCCTATCAATTTGTAAAAATTTTTATCTTTTGTGTTGGCATTTAATTCGTTGATTTTTTTAAATATCCAATAATTATCAATAGTATTGAGGTTTTCGGGATTTGATAGCAAATATCTCCACCAACCAAACCAATTTATTGATTGTGATTTTTTTAAAGAATCCAATCTTTTTTTCTCCAAATTAACACTTTTTTCATCACCTAATTCATTCATGATATCTTTGTTTCTTAATGAATTGTAAACAAAACCTTTATACATTAACAATTCTGTATTTTTAGTATTTTCCAAAAGATCATTAAAGAATTTTTCTTTATCAGGTAAATCTTTCCTTAATGTATTACAAATTTCTTTTCATGATGTGTGTAATAAATCTTTATTTTCATTGAGTGATTTGTTGATATTAATTATTTTTTCATATTTTCCTGATTCGCAATAATCCAAGATATTTTTTTTATCATTTTCTAATAAATCTTTAAATTCATTATAGGACATTTGTGATATATATTTTTCATTATTTTTATTTTGTTCATCAACATAATCACTATATTTATTAATCGCATTATGATATTCAGGTATTGACATAAGATCATATTTTTCAAGATAATAATCCCATATGATGTTAAAAAGACCATTGAAAGCATTTTTTTCAACATTATAATAACATGCTGAAATGTTTTTTCCAGATAAACAATTGTTAATAATTTTATTATGAGTATCATAATTTATACAATTATGACATGTTGATTCAGTATTGGTTATTATAATTGTCCATATAATTATTGTTATTGTCGTAATAAGAATCATGTTTAATAGGATTAATTGTAGCTTTGTGAAAGTATTCAATATCTTTATATGGATTTTCTCCAAATGCATTTATGTGATGATCATTTTGAAAATAATTTCCATAAGGATTTACTTTAACACATTGAAGTAGATTTTCATTGTTGTTATGTAATATACATGTATAATACTGTGAATATATACATGGTAAAAATAAAAGGAGATAAAAAAAATACATTTTATTATTGATCAGATAGATAAATTATTGAATATATGATGTATTTTTAAATGTAAAGAGTTAAAAAATAAAATATCATCATTTCTCATAACCGATAATAATAAATCAACTATTTCTAAAAAAATTCTTTTGTCTATTTTCTTAATATTATTATAATAAGATTTATTTCTTTCTTTATGTATTCCGTGTTGAATTATAGATTTCCAAGGTTTTGTATATAAAAAATTTTGATAATATACAAGATTTTTTTTAATTAATTTGATGATATGATTATTAGAATGAATATCTGTTTCGACAACTTTACAATATCTTTTTATAATCAATTTTATATTGTTTTTTATAGAATGATTAAATAAAAAAATTATGGGTTTTAATTTAACAGAATCATTTTTTCTTTTTTTAAAATTAATAAAAATCTGGTTATTTAAAATTTCTGGATTTATTTTATTTTCTATTACTATTTTTAAATTTGAATATAATAAATCAAGTTCATTTGCAAATTTATTTTTATCAGTTATGAAAAAAACATTAATTTTTTTCAAAGCTTTGATATATTTCTTAATAAGAATATCATTTTTTTCATGGATAATAATCAATTTGATATTTTCAATTATTTGTTTTCCTCTTTTTTTTATACTGTTATTTAATTCTTCAATATGCCAAGATCCTAATCTCTTATCATTTTGGATTAGATTATATAGATTACTTCCTGGTTGTAAATCTTTAAGTTTGTTTTTTTCACTAATTTTTTTTTCATAATAAGATACTATGTTTTTACAATCAAATAAAAAATCCATTTATTTTTAATAAAATAGTTATAATAAATCTATTTATATTTATATTTCAATTTCAGTACTAGGCATTGTAGGATTTTTTTCAGGTTCTTTATTTTCTATGGCTGCTTTAACAGCATCTACTAATTGTTGCATTGCAGATCTAGCAGTAAAATTAATATTTGCCATACTATCCATATTTGTATCATAAGCCATCATTGGAATTATTCTATCAACCAAAAGAAAAGGTCCAGTGTGTGTAGGAAATCTAGGTTCTTTACCAAAATAAGTTATATCATTGTTATATGAAATATTTTCTAATGGTAATCCACATTCAATTTTTTTTCTTAATATTTTTGGATTAACAGTTATAGTCAAAACCCAAATTACATTAGGTTGATATCCACTGATGTTAGTTGTATTATCTTTATCACAACAATAAATTATTATATTTTTAGATTCATCAACTTTTCTAACACCATATGGCATGCCTTGTAATTCTGATTTACCTTTACCAGTTTGTGTATGTGAATAATAAACAAAAACACTAAAATCATGCCAAAATGGTTTGTTACAACACTTAGATTGATTATTTTTCAATAATTCATTCACATCAATAGGTGTATCTACTGCAGTCATAAGTTCCCAATTTTCCTGATTTATACGTGATGCCATTTCTTTATCAGTATTATCAAATCTATATGTTCCTTTAACAAAAATATCTTCCAAACCAATATTTTCTTTAATAAAAATATCTTCTTTTTTTGCTATTAAAAAAGATAACGTGACAATAAAACTACCAGGTGGTTCATATAACATTCTATCAGTATCACTATTAGGATTTTTTTCATCACCAACTATTAATACACCAGTATTATTATTTTGTGTATTCAACACAATACTCATATCTACTTGACAACAAAATCCATGCAATCTTAATCTTTCTGCTTTAGGAGAGTCTTTTGATATTGTTTGACCAAATCTATTCAGAGTAATTAATGAATTTGTAACAATATTTTTATCTGTATAAACATTTTTTTCATATTTTATTTTACTACCATCTAACTTCACATCTTCTTCTTCTTTCACACTGGTATTAAAAAGTCCAAATGTATCAATATATGATGCATTAGGAAAAAATATAGAAGATATATTGTTAACTAATCCTGAACCAGCACTATCTGGTTTACCATCAACAACATCTTCTGGATCACAAATAATATTACATGGTAATCCAGATATATTAACAGAATTTGTTCTATAACTAGCATTTTTTATATTATGATATAATGTTACACCATCTATATCATTACCAAAAAAAGTTGTAAAAATATTATCATAATTTTTATTTTTTTTTGTTTTAGAAGAGTTATCGAAAAATTCTATACTAGTACGTTTCATTATGATTTAAAACAAGCTTTTAATTGTTTTTGTAAATAATTAAGTTGTTGTTGTTTTCCTCCTTTGGATTTTGAATTTGATTTATCTTTTATAGATTTCTTTTTATCATTTTTATCCAAATCAATTGTTGTGTTAGATGATGATTTTTCTATTTCTTTAATATCACTTTCATCGATTATTTTTCTTGTTAATAGATTTTCTATCCTTTCTCCAAGTTTAAGTAATTTTATGATTAAATTATGCTTTTCTTTTTTCATTTTATCTTCATGTTTTTTCAAAGTATCAAATCTTTTAGTTAGATATTTTTTTTCATCAATGAGTCTTGATTTATTCAAATCAACATTGATCTTATTCATATCTTTTTTATTTTTTAAGATTTCAGCATTTTTCTTTCTTAAAGAACTTAATATATTGGTTCTTTCTTCTTTATTATCATCAAGTAATATTTTTTTTTGTTGATTACTTCCTGATGATGTTGATTCATTTTTTCTTTTTTTATTATTAATTGAAGAGGATGACGTGATGGTTGATAATTTATTAATATAATCAGCAAAAGAATTAGGTTTGATGTTATTAGCCATTGGGATATTTAATTATTTCCAATATTCAATAAAAAATTTAACAAACTACTATCTAAAAATTCTATTAATTTATAATATGATTTGCTTATAGGTATTAAAAAATTTTCAAATAGATCAGAATGTTTTTTAAATTCTACAAGTGTTAAAAAAGATAGATAAATTGATAAAATAATAATTGCTATTCTAGTTATTTTAAATATACTAATTAACAAATTAGACATATAATGATCATAATATTCTTCATCTCTTTCGGAATTCATATTGTAATAATAGAATAATATTTATTGTATTTATATTTTTTTAGAAAGCGAAGAAATCAATTCATCAAGACTCAATTCTTTATCATAATAATTTTTAATTTTATTCATCGGAACACCTTGTTTTAAACAATGACCAGAAAATTGAGACCATTTATTTTTTTTATGAGATTCATATATATTTTTTATGTTTTTTTTTCTTTTATTAATTTTTCGAAATGAATTTATAAAAATTTTAATATTTTCAATGTTTTTTTCGATTTGAATTATGTCTTTTTCGATATCTTCAAGTGTTTTAGACATTTTTTTTTCAATAAAATAAAGATTGTTGTATAAGAAAAAATATATCTTTTATATTTAAATTATTTTATTTCAAAATAGTTTTTTCAAAATCAATAATAAATTTACGGAAATAACACAAATTTATTTAAAAAATATAAAAAAAATAAAGAAATTATTAATATTTTATTAAATAATTTTTTTGAAAAAAAAAGAGTAAATTATTAAAAATAATCTGTTAAATCATATTTTAATGGGATATTACTGTAAAATAAAGAACTAGAAAAAAAATTATTTTATAAAAAAAATATATATTTTTAATAAGTAAACATATTTCAAAATAAAATGAATAATAATTTAATAATAATTTTGAAAAATTTTATAGATTTTCAAAAATTCAAAATTAAATTTCAAAATTTAAAAAAAATATTTTTCTTAATTATGCGTTAAATTACTAATAAAAATTAATAAAAAAAATTAAAAACATGAAACAAATTTCAAAAATATTAATATTTTTATAATAAATAAATTTAAAATTCACAATAATTATTAAAAAAAAATAAAAAAATAAAATAAATATATGGTAAATTTATGTATTTTAATAAATTTATTTAAGAAATATTAATAAAAATGTGAATAAAATAAAAAAAAAAATACATTTGTTTTGTGTTTTTTTCAAAATTTATAATTAAATAAACAAAAAAAAAATAAAATGTTATAAATTGTTAAAAAAATATTTAAAAAAAAAAGAAAAATCAAGAAAAAAAATTAATATTTTATCTAAAAATAGTTAAATTCCATGTAAAAACAAAATATAATTATGAATAATTTATTTTTTAAATTAAAATTAATAAAATATAAATTAAAAAATCTTGAAAAAAATGTACAAATTTTGAAAAAAAATCAAGATTTTTTTTTTAATAACTGAGAACCAAAATTACTACTATATCCATTTTTTATTAATATATTTTTATAAGATTCTTGTTTAGTTATGTTATCATCTTTTATTGAAACTCGTAAATAATATTTACCATTTCTATTAATAAAATAATTGATTAATGATTAATAATAAAATAAGTATATTTAAAAATACCGACCTGTTACAAGCTGTCCATGTATATTTAGAATATTTATTATAGATTTCAATATCAAATATAAAATTTATATCTTTTATTTGTGTTTTCATTTCAAAAAATTGGCGATTGTTTATACTAACAAGTCTAATTTGATTATAACTTCTTTTTCCATTTTTACTTTTATGACCTTTAGTCCATCTACCGTGAATTTCATATGTACTAAGATCTAGATTTCCGATATATGCCATTATAAATTATTATATAAACAGCATTAAAAAAAAATAAAATAAACAAGATGAATTTATACAAATTATCTGTTACATTTTTGTTATTACAAATTATTTTTTTTGTAATATTTTCTAATGAGTGTTTAGCAGAACAACAAAAAAAAGATGAAGAAAAAAAATTATCATCATCTAGTTATGATATAACAAAAGGAGTTATAATAGGATTAACTATATCATTCATAACAAATTATTTGAATGGTGAAAGAATTTCTACGATTTTAGACAACATGACCAAGTTTGTTAAAAATAATAAAGAA
>CAJVQA010003545.1:0-19268 GCA_910591915.1 Cetraspora pellucida | reverse complement strand
AAATAGAGTTCAAAGTGCTTGAAGAACCAATGAGCAGGAGAATTAAAGGACACTTTAAAACAAACAGACATAATTCTCAAGCAATGAAAATGGTATGAAGGGCCATATCAAAAAATAAAAGAAGGAAAGAGTAGATAATATACAGTACACAAGAAGATAGACAGCTAGGAAAGATAATAAAAAAGAAAAAGAAAAAGGTTTTACTAGAGCATTGGCAAATGTAAAATAAAGAGAGCAAAACAGCAACAGAAATTAGCAGATATAATGGATGTGCAGAAAAAGAAGAACAGAAAGAAGATAGTTGCTAGCAATAGATAAGAATAAATAACAAAATTAGAGTAGTTTCTGATATGTTGATGGAAAAAAGGAGTAGCAAGATCAAAATAGCTATGAATCAGTTGATAGGAAAAGCAGAAACAGAAAGGTTGAAAAACAGTGAGCAGCAGCTTGAAGAACTAATGATGCTCGAAGAGTTAGAAATAGAAATAATCAAGAGACTGAAACTAAATGAGAATGTCAAATATGAAATTCTGAAGATGCTAAGAAGAAATTTATCAAGAAACAAAAACAAATACATTATATATACAAATGGTACTACAAACATAAAGACTAAAGAAGAAACATGAGGCAGTAGTATGGGAATAGGATGGGTCCATACAAATGAAACGCAAGAGTGACCTGAAGAAGAAACATCATTAGGTCTAGAAGGATGAATGACATTGACAACAGCAGAATTAGTAGCAATATGGGCAGCAATCCTAACAGTACTAAGAGAAAGACAAGTAGAAATATATATAGACAGTAATGCAGCAATTAGAAACATTAGCAGAGGTTTAGAGCAAATAGACAGAATGAAAGTCCTTAAAAAGAAAAATGTGATATGGATAATGAAGATTATAGACCTTATTAGCATAAAGAGTATACAGATAGAGTTAGTGAAAGTTAAAAGTCATAGCAAAAACAAATGAAATGACAAAGCTGATGTCTCACAAAAAAGAGAACAATAAGTGAGAAAATAATACAAATAGAAAAAGTCAGTTGCGAAGAGATAGAGTACTGCTTAGAGTAGGAAAACAAACAAACTAACATATCTGCAAGATTGTTATGCAAATTAATAACAAATGCAAGATTAGAAGCAGAATGAAAAAAAACAAATGCAATCAGAAAGTTAGAACCGAAAACAAAAGCCATAATTTATGATTGAACACAATTTTGGAAAAGGTTAAAAATAACTAAAGGAGTGCATTGCATAATGAGAAGAGGTAGTGCAAGAAGATGTGTATTTATAAAGTGTATGATAGATAAACTTCCAACCCTAGAAGAACTTAACAGAAAAAGACCAAACATATACACAACAACAAAGTGTTAAGTATGTCAAGATAAAGTCAAAGAAACACAGTCACATCTAGCATCATGCAAAGGACAACAGAGCCTGTGGAAACGAATTCAAAAAGTGACTATTGCAACAGCCTGGAAAGGGTTGAAGGAAGAAGAAAAAACTCGCATCCCACCATATGTACTATATACAGCACTCTTTGGAAAAAATAAAGCAGAAGAAATAGAGATGAGAGAAGCATTGATCAAAGGCCTGATCCTGAAAAAGACACAAGACAAACTAACACAGTTCCTAAATATGAAGACAAGACAGCAGTTCATAGAGACAGTGGCAAAAACAGCATGGGACACATTCTATGAACAGGTTTGGAGGATACGATGCAAAAAGGTTAATGAATAGGAGAAAAAAGAAGGCATAACAACCAAAATAAAGAAAAAAAAAATAAAAAAAATAAAAAATTCAAAGAAAGGAAAGGCAAATCAGCAAAAGATTGAAGAAGAAAAGAAACAAGCAAAAGAGAAAAAGAATAGAATTAATGAAGAAAGTAGGAAGACAATGTTGGAACTTGTCATAGAAGGGAGAAGACCCTTTCACTATGGACTTTAAGTAGTTAGACAAATAGCCTACTTCTGTTAGAAGTAGTGCAGCAGGTTGCACTTAGGTACCTTATGGGTAGCCAAATGATGCTAGACTTAGTTGTTAGATAAATCTATATAATTGCAAAAGTAATTTCAAGAATCTTAATAAAGTACTAGCGTGACTGCTTAAGGTTAAAAAAAAAAAAAAAAAAACTATTTTACTAATAAAAATTTTATTTAAATACTTTTTTTTAATTAAGCTAGCTTCTTTATATTCAGTAAAATAGTATTTTAAAAGTAAATTTTAAGAAGTTAATCTATAATAATAAAATTTTAAAATTATAAATAAAAATATTTTAATATTTATCTGATCTATTTAACAAATCTTTATTATAACTTTTATTTATAATAATAACTTTGAACAGTTATAGAATAGTTGTATTTATACATAATTATATCTATATATCAAATTAATATCTTATTATTTTACTCTTTCTCAATTTATTTTTAATTAATATAACTTAAAAATAATTTTATTTAATTTATATTTGATTAGTATTACTATTTAGCTGAATTTATTTATTATCTATTTAGCTAAATTTATTTACAAAATTGAATTTGAAAATAAAAAATAATTAACCCAATAATTAGATATTGAATATCTTAAATTGTTAATTATTAAATTTGTAAATTAAATAATTATATTATTTAATAAATTACAAAAATAAATAAATATAACAAAAAAAAATTAATATAAAAATGTATCAAACCTATTTAGTAATTTATAAAAAAACAATTTGGTATATCAAATAATATTAAAAACAAAAGACCTGCAAATAATATTTTATTTTAACAATATAAATATAGAGAAAATCAAAGAAGAGATGAGAATTCTAGAAGTATTAAAAAGTAAATTTATATTGCAAATAGTTTTAATATAAGAAAACTTACCTTTGATAAACTAACTAATTAATAAAGTTAGTAATAAAATGATTTTATAGCAGCAACTTAAATTACTAAAAAAAGAATTAAGTAAAGATAAATTAACTAACTGGTTTAAAAAAATAAAAAAAATTATATTAGAAAATAAAAATAATAAACACAATATATCTTTTACTAGTATACTAAATTATTTTAAACTTATTATTAATGGTCCTAATAAAAATTTATTAAATAACCTGTAGGTCAATAGCGAAGTAGTTATGCTCCCAGGTTACCAATCGCAAGGTTGCTGGTTCAAGTCCAACAGAAGATATAAACTGTATTAGAACTATGATTACAGATTAACTATACTAGATGGCATATTATGAAAATAGAAAGATCTTTAGTACCCATATCCTTAAATGGTAATGAACCTGACATAAGAAGGCCACAATGATTAGAGGGCTGAAAATAATAATAGAACAAAGGAATTCTGAATTAGGAAAATTCCAGTGAAATTCCAAGATAATAGAAACACAAAATTAGTATATAGATAGTACTATAAATATACACAAACAATATAAAATATAGATGAGGTCCTAATAGAAGGTCTCATAAACTTGAAATATAAACTAATAAAACAGCTACCAGCTGCAGCCCACTAGCGACCATGCAGTGGAAAATTAAAAAAAAAAAAAATTTTATTAAACTTTAAAATTATCCAACTTTTCATTTATCTTAGCTTAACTATTTTAGTTAATTCTAACTTAGTTTGACCTTATACAATTAGTAATAATGTTATAGAGTTGTAGCCTTCTTGATACAATACAACTAAGTAACAAGATCACTTAGTATAGTAATTGACTATTGCAATTATATATGGAGTAGAAGTGTAGTAGTTTACTTTACTATATAGTAGCAGGCAAACAGTTTGAGATAGTAACAGTATATAGATTAACTTTATTAAATAAACATATAGTGACAACCTTGTTTGTAGAAATTACTCTAAAAGAAAAATATCACACTTTTAATTAAAAGGTCATTATATTTGAGTTGAAGTATAGAAACTTAAAATTAGCAGAAAAGAATAAAAGATACCTTTTATATATCTTTTTACCTAGTAGGAATAGTAAAAATTCAAGCAACATTACTTGATACTATATTTAGAATAATAGGAGTTCAAACAATATTAGATATTATTGTACTTAGAATAGTGAAAGTTTGAACAACATTAAATGATACTGTAATTGGAGCAGTAGGAACTGTATAGAGACAACTGGAGATATTGTTTATATTATTTGTCATTTATACTTGAAACACTTGGAGCTTATGTTTAAGTTTTTGGATCTGTGCAAAAGCACTTAAGATTAGTACAAAGATACTTAAGATTTGTATAGAAACACTTGGGGTTCATGTCAGAATACTTAAGATTCTTGTGTTGTAGTACTTGGCATAGTAATTTGGTACTAGGATATATGAAACTTGTATAGAGATACTTGGAATTTGTAAGATAATAGTAATATCACAGATGTTACTCAGTGTCATGTGGCTGTATCACATTTCTAATAGCTAATTAAGATTCTTTTATTTATCTACTATATAATATAACTATTAACTAATTAATAACTAATAACTAATAATAATAAATATAAATATAATATATAAAATACAATAATAATATATATATAATTACTAATACTATATATATTATGCTAAAACCTACTTTGTAATAATAATAGCCAACTACTAGAACTAATTTTGTTATAATATTCAAAATATTCAGCTTTTAAAAAACAACTTAGACAATCAAATATTATATATCTAGAACAAATTTGCATAACAGATAACAGCATCTTACTTGATTAAAAACATCTTTTATCAAGATTATTATATTTATTTAAAAGCTAAAAACCTTTCTGGTTCTTTTATTTAAAAGATATAATTTTGCTTACTTTTGTTATTAAAATATCTTATTACATTATCAGTTATCTAATTATAATCTTTATACTTATTATATTATTTATATATTCAAAAAATTTACTAAATTTAAATCTTAATTACTCTTATATTATAATAATAAAATTATTATTAAAAAAATATAAAAATATTTTCTATTTTCCAATTATTGCTCTATCACTTATTAGACTTTTAATATAAATCTAAACTATATAAACTTTTATTTCTTATTTATTGTTAACTATAAACAATGTAAAAGATGCTATCTTAATTTCTATAAAATTAATCAAACTTGTATTATTGAAGTTTTGGTAATCATTTTAGCACAATTTTTAGGCAGAACTAATCCAAAACATTAACTTAATCTAAATATCAAATACTTAAACCTTATTTGCTCTATAGTTGTTAAACATCCAACTTACATTATATTTTTAATAAACATTCTTATTATTAATTCAATCACTTCTAAAAAATTTTTTTAAGCAAATTTATTGATAAACTTATATCTATTTTATATTATAACTTTTCTTATTAACAATTATCTTAGAATGTAGTAACCTAGTAAAGTGGTCAGGTTGTTAACTCTTTAAGTAATAGATTGGATATTCAAATCTCATTGACAGTAAAAATTTAGATAATCACTTATGTAATATTCATATTATGACAATTGTTACTAACAATTAGGTTAAAATACCTGTAATAGTGGTCACATTAGCATAACTGGCAGGTCATAAGGCATTTGTGCAATATTGGAGTTACACAAAAGAATGCAAACTAATAACTGAGTGATGCAAATAATAGATAAGTCCTTATGATTATATAAATCTATTGAAATTGAATAACAAAAAGTCTATTTAGGAAGACCTGAGTAGAGAAATAGCTGAATTTTCAATAGTGCTATTGTAAAGGCTAGTCTGAGGAAACAGATATTCAGGTTTTAGTAACCAAATAGGCAAGAACCTCCAGGTTGGAAGTCTTAAAAATACTACCAATCAGACCACCAAAATGAACTGAAGAAAAAAGATATTGAGCCAATCTAATATACCAATAGACTGATTATAGTTTTATATAAACTATTTGAATTAAAAGTTTGATGAAATTCAAAAATATACTAAAGTACTAAAGTTATAATGTGAAGTAAATACTGGGGTCTAAGTAAACTTTACAAAAGCATAGCAGTTTAATGATTAAGTCCTAACTACAAGTGTTGGTTCTGCTATAGCAATAACTAAGTCAGCTATAAAAATAAGTACAAAAGGCTCTAGGAGATTTACTTTAAGAATAAATTAGTTCTAAGATTGAGATGATGATCTGGGCATCTGAGTATGACCCAGTCAGTTAATACAGATTACAGATTTAAAGTGTTTAAAATGGAACATTTAAGCAAAGATGTTAGGTATAGCAATTGGTAGAGAACTTTTAGGTAGACTTCTTAAATAAGTAATATAGAAAAGTTATATATATAGCCAATTGTATGCTCTTCTGTAGTGATTTATTGAATTATAATACTAATAAGTAATTAATAAAAGTCAAAAAGATCAAAGAAATTATCTAAAAAAAAAAAATTTAACAATTATCTTTTTATACTAATAGTTCTGTAATTGATATTAGTACTAACTAATGCACTATGAGTATTAGTTAGATCCAAGTTAATAATAATAATAATAATAATAATCAAATTATTAATTTCTTTTTTGCTAAAATATATTTTTGGCTCTCATTTTACAAAGCAGAACTTTTTTCAATTATTACTACAATCTCAACAGTTTTTTAAAACTCAGTTATTAATATTTTTACTAACTTTTAATTAGTAATTTCTAAATTTAATAATCATTAACTTAACCTAACTTAATCTAATAAGTTATTCAAATTTAATTTATAACTAATATAATACATTTTTTTAAACATTATTAAATTATATAAACTACAAATTATTTTTTACAAAATGTAGACTTAATCAGATAATTATCTTAATAAGCAAGCAGATTCTTTTGCCAAACAATATCTATTGTCATTACTTCTTTCATTTAACTACACAAATCTTTACAATTCTTATCACATTATTCAATAAAAACAGCATTATATAGAACTTTCTACAAGATACTTTATCAAGCAAATTTGTAAAGTTTATATTTTAGCTATATAAACATTACAAAAACAAATAATAAATAGTTATATTTTAACTAAGATATTAATTAGAAATCTATTTAGCTTTACTTTAATTACAATTAAAAACTTTTATACAATATTACTAACTTTAGACTTAATTAACTAAAATCTTTTAAAAAAAATTTTTCTTAATAAGTTGCCAATATATTTATTATATTATATTATTTATTCAAACCAATATCCAAACATTACTTATTTTTATTGTAACTTATCTAACTTCTTTTCTTACTAATATACTTACACTAATCTATTTTTATTTAACCAAATTATTTAAACCTTTATTACTTAAATTATCTTTAATAGCTTACCTGATCTTAATATTTATCAAAAATATAATCTAATTAACAAAATTTTTTATTACCTAGTTTTTAATTTCTTATACATATTATCTAATACATTTTATTTTAACCTTATTCTTAAAAAACTTACTTTGAAGTCTCTTATATTAATAATTCAAAATTTTGATATTTTATACAAAACTGTTTTTTAAATTATTATTGATATTCTTTTTAATATTAATAAACAATTATATAAGCAACTATGAAAAATATATTGCATGCATTTTTTTAACTAAAAAAAGCAACAAAATAAATTTTAATCTCAACTAATTAATCAATCTTTAAAATTATCTAATCTAATTACAAAACATACATTCTTAAAAAAACTACACTTACTTATGCCTTTGCAGTCTTTTTAATTAATTATATTTTTATATAAACACATGTCTTTCTATTAAACAGGCAATTTACAAAATTAACATTTAGTCTATTTTATAAATTAAATATAATATATTATTAAATTATATACTAAATATTTAAATCTAGATAAGCTTTAACCATTCTAGTAAGTTTAGATCACAGATAAACTAGTCTGAGCTTTACCTAGATTTGAGTGTTAGTAATTATATATAGGGGATTGGTTTGATATTTAATTCATTAGATATATCAGAAGTTTATTTTTGAACTAATAGAATTGAGTAGAAGAGAATATAATGAAAGTGAGGCAGCATTTGAAAGTGTATTATATTTAGAAGTTTAAGCTATAGATCTTGAGATACAATATGGAATCCAGATTTTGTGATAAATTTGTTAGTTAAGATGAAGTAAAAACTTGTTAACAAGTGTTGTTGCTACTTTTTTGGATAACAGATTTGCAATAATGTCAATAAGTTCATTTGGTATTAGACCTATTAGAGTTGAAAAGATTGAAGATAAATCTGGTATGCTGTGAATAGTCATACTATTCAATAGCTTGATTTGGTTGTATAAATTAGTTATAATATTTGAAGTAGTGTCAAGTGTTTTAGTGTTTAAAATATGTTGTAATAAAATATTTATAAGGCTGTATAGCAATTGATTAGATAAACAGATTGTTTAGTGAAGATGAGAACTGATTTGATAACATTGATGATAGATAGATAAGAGTGAGTGATATTATTTGTATAAAAAACTTACTATTTATTTGTCATAATATTAATAAATAGTTTATTATAACTTTATTGTATAAAAATAGACAAAAGCAAAGCCATTTTGCAATATGAATAAAAATTTGCTTTTAAATATACTATTATAATATTGTCTATTTTATTTAATTATTAGATTAAAGTTATTATATTCTATCTTGTATAAAGATGAAATCTTATTTTTTAGCTCTTTTTTTCTATTATAATAACTTTGTTATATTCTTGTTATTTGTCTAATTTACTAAATTCACAAAATTTGTGAAATTCATAAGGTTTATATAACAAGTTATAAGTAATTATACAGTACAATTAGTAAGACTTATTCCAATAAAGCTATTTTTAATTTGAATATGCAGTACAAAAATAAATTTCTAAATATAATAATAATAGATAAATATATATACAATGCATCTAGCAAAACAAATAAGCTAGCTTAATATATATTTGAGCTATATTTAATGCATTTTTTTACTATAGATGTGCTAAGTAAAGCAAAATAATAATGCTTAGAATTTAGAATAAAAAATACAATAACTTCTAAATAAAAATTAAAACCATTTAACTATATAAAAACTTTTTTATAGCATTAGCCTATATATTGATTATAGATCAAAATTACTTTAATAATAGCCAAGTTAAATAGTTAAAGAAATTTTAGATAGTTTCAATCTAGCTTATTTTTATTTAATAAAGAAATTAATTTTATTTACAAAATTTAATAAAAGATTTATGTACAGACTATTTCAACTTAAAAATAAATTTAGTATAAATGATGTATTTTATATATTATATATAATATTATTCAATAAAAGTGTTTTATAATCTCAGATATAGTAATACTGAAAAAAAATTTTGAACATATTATATAAAAATTAAATAAAAAGCTATATGAAATAAATTTTATTACAGATTTTTTTTCAAGTTATTTGTATTATATACAATTTAATCTTTTTGTGATGATATTATTAGTCAATATAATTATATTGTTAAAAATTATTAATTTCATCTAATTGAAAATATAAATAATCTATAACTAATAAAAAACTTGTATAAAAATTAATAAATATAGCAAAACTAATATTTGTAATAAAAGTTATATTATTTAACTGTTATGCTTTTGTAGAGTCTACTTAAACTCTAGCATCTATTTTATAGCATATTTCTAGTATTTTAGTATATTTCTATTTTTTTATTAGACTTCTAATTCAGATAGCTTATATAAAACTATATTTAGTTTATTGATATATTAGGTTGACCTAATATTCTTTTTCTTTGGTTCATTCTGATAGCCTAATTGGTAATACTTTTAATACTTCTAATTTAGAAGTTCTTGCTCATTTGAGTACTATGATATTGGTATTTGTTTTCTAGATCAAGTCTTTACAATAGCATTATTAAAGATCTGTGCAATTTTTCTACTTGAGTCTTACTAAATAGACTTTTTGTTTCTCAATTTTAACAGATTTACATGACTATAAGAACTTATTTAGAGTTTGTACTACCTGATATCAGTTTGCATTTCTTTGTATAACCAGTTATACAAATAGTTTATAATCTTCCAGTCATGCTAATACAACTGTTATTACAGATATCTTAATCTAATCATTAGAAATATTTGCTATAATATGAATATTATATAGATAATTATCTAGATTTTTGCTATTGATAAAATTTGAACATCTAACCTATTACTTGAGGAGATTAATAACTTATTTACTTTACTAAGTCATCACATTTTTATAAATCTTATTTAAATTTTTTAAAAAACTAAAAAGTTTATAACTATTTAAATAAATATAGTATGAATAGTATTTTTAAGAATATACATCATAGATTATCAAAACAAACAAAATTAACAAAAACTTAGAAAACAATACTATAAGTTCTTTATAATAATATAGTTTTCTTTAAAAATACCAAACCTAACACAGTTAGTTTCAATACTATCAAAAAGTCAGAAGCTACAAATAGCTAACTTTGGTTTTGGTGCTAGCATAAAGGTGGCAACTCTAGTAAAGACCAAACAAATTTGTTTATTAACTTCAACTCTCACAGACTAGTCAACTAAACTTGTTCCCTTTAAAGCATTCAAAAGGCCATAGATTTTACTTATTCAGTGTGTTTCTCTTGTTTTATTATAATATAAAATTTATTTTTGCCAAATCAAATTACTTGAAAACTCAGAGTCGATTTCAAAAATTTTCTTGACAAAAGTGAGGCATTATGCTATCTTGGAAAAATTGCTAAGCACATATGATCAACCAAAAATTATAAACACCAAACAAACATAGCAGTCATGTTCCTGATTTAGAAATTTACAACAATTAGCAAAAGAAAACAACAAACATCAAGTCACGTACAAAACTAAATTAGGAAGTAGATAGTCAAACAACAAAAATACAAAAATAGATCAAGTAAATAAAGTAATTGAATAGAGATAATCAACAAACAAAGCCTATTTCAACAAGTGCAAGGAATGGGTAACAAACTGCATAAATACTTAAACTGCAATGAATTAAACCGAATTTTGAAAACATCTATGACTAAAGAACCAAGTGACTTAGAAACCATGGCAAAAAACTTAGCTCTTGGTGATCCCCAAAAAATTACAACTAAAGATCTTCTTCAATATAGTCAAATACTTGAGGCTCTGAGATATGCATTAGAAGAAGCTAAAATAGTATCAAAAAAAACCATCGAAGATTGGACTAGTAAAATCAAGATAGCAAGCCAAAATCTAGGCTCAGTCGATTACATGTTAAGCCTAAACAAAAAAGAAAAAAAAAAATTTGAATAAGATGGAAGAGATCAAAGAAAACAGTAGAAATGAAGAAGATTACTCTAGTGCAACATCAAAAAAAAGACAACAAATAGAAGATACAATAATGCCAGATATGAGAGTGAACAAGAGCTTAGAACAAATAGAAACACCAAACACAAGAAAGTTTAAAGTAGTAATATAACAAACAAAAATAATAGATAAAACTAAGAAGTTATTAGCAAGTGAAAATAATTATACAGAAGGGTTAGATAGAAAAGAGCACAAGATGGATCAGAAAACTTCACAAGAAATTATAATCCAAAGTGTTAAAAAAACAACCAAGCAGAAAGAGTTAGAAATTAAACCAGTAGCAACTTGGTTAGAAAACAGCCTCTGGTTATCTAAAAACAGAATCTGTGACAAGAGTGCTTCCTTTAAAGCAAAAATCTCATTCTTTAAGGTTCTAGAGGAAACTAAAGAATACTGAATCAACTATATAAAGTAGGTTTTTAGAAAAAATGAACATATCAAAACAATCAAAAAGAAATTTCAAAATAGTAACAGTTGGGTGGTAGTTGATTTCGACTATAAATATAGCAAAAGGACATTGAGTAAGCACATTAAAGAAAAAGAAGAAGAATGATATAATCTTATTTCAGAAGAGATTAAAATTCTAGAAAGAAAACCCAGCATATATTATAAAGAAAGTAAAGAAGTAACAAAACTAAAATACAAAGAAAGATACAATGTGGCCTTATGTTCACAAAAGAGAAATTTGATCTACATTTTAAGAAAAAAGAAGGAGAACCTAGCTCTAGCAAAAAGAAAAAAGAGAAGATAGAAATACAAGATATTTGACAATTTGGAACTTGCCAGTAAATGTCAAGTATAAAGAAATAAAGTATATATGCAGAAGTCTTGGCAGTGTACATATAGTAAAAGTCAAGAGATCACAATTCAAAGCTTTAGCAATAATCGAGGTTACAAGCAGTAATGATGAATACACCTCATAGTTATTACTATTTAATAATAACAAGTTAGTCTGAGTAACTCAAGGGGAAGAAAACTATAAACAAAGAAATAAACAAAGTCTTTTTACAGCCAAATTACTAGAGCTTCCTAAAGAAGCTTCAGAGGTGTTGCTCTTGCAAAACCTAAAAAGTAAAGGTGCAAAATCAGCATACATTCCTACAAACAGAAATAGAAACACTAAGAGATTTGCAATAATTACATTTGCAAGTCAAGAAGAATTAAAAACAGCACAATCCAAACTGATAAGATACAACAATTATACAGTTTTTTGGGAAGACTATAGTATTAAAAGAAAGACAAAAGAGGAAACAAGAGCAACTAACAAAAATTATGATGATAAGAGAAATGAAAACAATATTCAGAAAAGAGTATACAAGTATGAAGAAAGAAGAAGAAAAAAAAAAACCAAAATGAGGAAAATAAAAGTATGCAAAAAAGTGATATAGAAGCATTTACAGAAAGATTATTACTGAGAATACTTAGCAGACTTGACAAACTAGAAGCACTGAATGGAGATAACAGCACAGTAGCAAGATGGAAACCACCACATTGCTCCTAATAGTTGCTAAAGTTAGTCTAAAGTTAACAGACATAGAGATGTGCTCCTCTTCACAAGGTCAAGTGCTCGAAACAGAAGTAATACAAGAAAACACTTTATATTTAAAAGAAAATTCTAGAAAAGATGAAATGGAGCTACCAAATATAGATAACAATAAAGAAAAAGGAAAACAAATAGATAAAGATACTTCTCAACAAGAAATTAGAAATACTCAACTTAGAATTCACACAGGAAGAATATATGAAAATAAAAAAATAGAGCTTAAATTAGTAATACACAACATTAATAGTCTCAAAGCAAATAATCAAAAAATAGAAACATTGTATAAATAGATAATAAATAATGAACTTGATGTAATAGGGCTCTCTGAAACAAACATTATAGCTAAAGAAAGTTTCTTTCTAACAAGAAATCTAGAAGGATATAAAAGTTTTTGAACGAATGCTTGTATAGACAAAAAGAAAGGGTTAGGTGTTGGTTTGCTTATTAGCAATCAGTAGAAAAAACATTTGAGGCAGATAGACAGAATAAATAAATATATAATTACAGCTAGTTTCATGTTTAAACAGCTAGAAATTATAGTTATAATGACTTACTTACTACCAAATAACAAAGAAAAACAAAAACAAATTCAAAAAACAATTATAGACAAATACATCAAAAGACTTAAAAGAACACAAATGGTGATTATGGGTGATTTTAACAGTATAGTAGATGTTAACCTAGATAGACTAACAAAATCAAGAAAAAATCAACCAAAACCAAACCCATTACTGAGTTGGCTTGAAAGACAAGAATTCAAAGATGTTTTTAGATTAATTAATCCAGAATCAAAAGAAGTTTCTTGGTCAAATCGAGGCTCAGATTCAACAATTGATTATATTTGAATTACAGAAAAACTAGCAAATAGTTTCTATGAAGCAGAAATTCAGCTAATGAATATATGTACAAACAGTAATTACAATGCAGTAATAGCAAAAATAAAGTTAGATTACTTAATTACATCATACAGTGCAGCAGAAATTAGAAGAGAAAATATCAAAAGAACAGTAATTATGTATGACAAAGCAACTGAAGAAGATTAGGTTAACTATAAGCAAAATCTCGATAAACAACTTGAAAAGAAAATCTCTATTCACAAGCTGGAAAAGTCTTTCCAGTTAAAGAAGGACACTAGAAATAAGGAAATCATAAATAAATAGTGGGATGTAATTAGTAATAACATTACTACAATAGCATACAAATATCTTTCAAAAAAGAAAATATCAAATACAGCATTCAACAAAAAAAAGAAAACAAAAGAAGTACAATTGGGAAAAACACTCACTTAGTTAGGAAAATGGATAAATATCAAAAAGAAAAACATTAAACTAGGTTACTTAGAGGACTACATTGAAAACCTAAATAAAGAAATTATCTTTATTAATCAACAGCATGGAACATATATAGATCTGGCACAGGAAATTTGGTACTGCAAACTTATTGAGGACTTAAAAGGTTGGTGAAAGATACTTCATGCAAGAAGGGCCAGTGAACTAAACAATCAAAGAAAAAAAAAATCAAAGAAAACATAGAAAAAAGATGCCAAATAATTAATGGAAAGCAAGGCAAAATGTTAATAAGTCTATTAAATAAACCATCAAAAAAAATCAAAATAGATAGACTAATAGGAGAGCTAAAGGAATGAAGAAAATTATTCATAGAATTAACAGAAGTTTTAGAAAAGACCAAAGAACACTACCAAAATCAGTTTAGAACAAGACACTTCAATCAGGAAATCTTTGAAGAGCAGTGGTCAGAAGTATACAAACCAAAAAGAACAATAAAAGAAAAATGGTATCAAAATTTAAAACAAAACATTACAGAAGAAGAATAGAGTGAAATGTTAATAGGTCTTAAAAAGAAAACAGTACTAGGAATCTCAGGCATTACTTACACTCTAATCCAAGCAGCAGGACCTAAGTTCCAAGAAATCTTTAGAAAATTTGTAGAAATTTGCATTAAAACAGGCAAAATTCCAGACAAATGAAAGATTTTACAAATCTATCCAATTCCTAAAGAAACGGACTGGCATTACAATTTAGATAATGTTAGACCAATAGCACTTTTAGAGACTTTTTGGAAGTGTACAACAAAAATTCTAACTAAAAGACTAACAAAAGTTCTTGTCGAAAGAAATATTCTAAATGGGCCAAACTTTGCAGAATTGCCAGAAAACTTAACTGAGGAGCCAGTGCATATTATAAATGCAATAATAGAAAATGCTAAAGAGAACAACAATAAACTATGATTAGTCTTGTAAGATATGAAAAAAGCTTTTGATTCAGTATCACTAATAGCTTTAAAGAAAGCAATAGAGAGAATTAATGATATTAAATTTATTTCAAGACAGACAATCTAAAATAATTACATACTGGGATCATACAGAGGTACTTGTAATAAATGATAGAATAAAACAAAAGGAAGTACTCTTACCACTAATATGGAGAATATTCTACGATCCACTATTAGAAAGAGTACAGAATGATGTAGGTCTAGGTTATACAACAATAGTGGCAATTCTAAATAACAACAGACTAAACTATGTAACAGAGATAAAATCATGTCAAGCAGTAGTAGCATTTGCAGATAATACAACATGGATAGCAAGTAATAAAGAGCAAATGAAGTGTACATTACAAATTGCTGAAGATTTTTTTAAACTCAACAACATTCAGATAAATGGAAAGAAATCAAAACTTATAATAATAAATCCTAGTGAACCAAAAGAAAACAGAAAGGTTAGACTGAATAATAAATGGATTTTTGAAGAAGGAAAAACCAAAATATCAAAATTCTTAGAAATTTGGCTTAATAATAAGCTTAATGAAGACCAAGTGAAAACAAAAGCCAAAGAACTGATATGTTCTTCAACAAGGCTGCTTAATACCAAAAAAGTAATAGGTGCTTAGATATCATATATAAACAATATGTATATAGTATCAAAGTTGGTATATATGCTTCAAGTATTAAAGCTCTTGAAAAGAGCAATCGATACTATACAAGGGCTGATAATAGGAGTAGCTAAACACAAGCTAGGAATTGCAAGAACAACAAGCAATAGTGTAATTATTCATAGAGATCTGGGCAACTGCAATGCACTATAGGATCAATTGTTAATTAAACAAATTACAAGTCTGCATATGTGAATTAATTCAGCAGGTCCTGAAGAGAAATTAACAAGAATTAGAATTAATCAAGGGTTGCTACTATTAGGTGCAACAGAAACAAATTGGCAGAAAAATTCAGAGAGAGTATGCAGCAACTTGTGGAAAAACAATTTAGCATACCAGCTAATGCTCAGAGCTAAAGAGTTACAAATATCATTTAAATTTAATAATATAGACATTAAAAAGACAGAGATGAAACTAAAAATCACAAACATGTTAGAAGACAAGTTTACAGTACAAGTAGCCTTAGCATTGAGAAAGCTTAATATATTTTTAGTAAATCAACTTATCAATAAAGAAGGCAATAGAATGATTTCATGGCAACAGCTTAAACTATTGAAGAAAAAATCAAGCAAAAGTAGACCAGCAAGATGGTTTAAAAGAATCAAAGAAATAATGCTAAAAGACCAAAGTAGTAGACAACTCAAATCAGAATTTAGGTTACCAGAAGAGAATAAAGAGTTTTTATTACAGACAACTTTAGACAGGTGCTCAAATGATAACAGGAAAAAAGAATGGGTTGTACTAAAATCACCACAAGTAGCAAAAGAAGAAAACCTGGTAATTAGGAAGATAGTTGCAAGTACACCGAAAAAGGTGCTTACAAAACATTGGAAAACAAAATTACAAGAGAACAAAACAGGCAAGTTTTTGGAAAAATGTAACGATTACAACTTGGATCAAATTAGAGAACAGAAAAGTTGTAAAAAATGAAGTAATAGAGATGATATTCAAGGCTCTCTATCAAGACTTATTAGTAAGAAAGAAGTGCTCAAACTTGAGGTAGAGCAAGAAATGATAAGAAGATTTGAACACAATAAGTCAATCACGCCAAGCAAGCATGAAAGCCCAGTCAAAGAAATAGTATGTAAAGATTTAGACATAAAGCTTATTAAAAAACAACAACTTAGTCAAGTATTCAAAGAAGAACTAATTTAAAAAAACAAAAAAAACAAACTAAGAAACAATGAAGTGCTGAATTTTTATACAAATGGATCACTCAAGAAACCAGCAATGAAAAACGCAATAGAGAGTGAGCATATGGGAATAGGCTAAGTGCAAGTAGATGGCAAAGAGAAAAAAGTAATCAATGAAGATACAATTGGAGCACATCATCAACAAAATCAGAGTTGCTTGTGATCTGATATGTGCTACTAATAATACCAAGAAAGGGAAAAGTCAAAATTTATACTGATAGTGCAGTAGCAATAGCAGGCCTTGACAAAAGCAAAAAGTTAAAGTCAAGCAAACATTGGATTAAAGAAAAGAATTATAACCTTAAGAGAAGTATTTTAGAACTACTTAGTTTAAAAGAATTAGATTTAGATTTAGTTAAAGTAAAGGGACATAGTGGTAACAAATAGAATGATAAAGCAGACAAATTAGCAAAAGAGGGGGCAAAATAGTTAATATCAATAGAATAATAGAGGTGCCACCTTCAATTTTAAATATTTCACTCTGCTGAGAGGATTTAGAGATTGAAAGCTTGACAAGAAAGTTCATCAAAAATGTACTAGAACTCAAAGTTGGAGCAGAATGGAGATTTACATTATTAATTCAAAAAACAGAACCAAATCTGAAAGAAGAAGAGCATAACTGGTCAACATTATGGCAAAGCATTAAGAGCCAAAGTAGAACAAAATGCACAAGTATGAAAAGAAATAGAAAACTAGCAACACTAATCAAGTATGTAAATGAAAAACTATCAGTGCTCAAGACCTTGGCACAAAGATAACAAGACCTATACAAAAATGCAATTTGTATACTATGCAATAAAGATCACGAAGAGAATCAAGACCATCTAGCAACATGCAGCAAGCATAAAAAAGGATGGAAGGATACAGAAAATATATCAATTAATTTGGCATAAACAGTATTTGCAAAAGAAACCCAGAGAAACTCAAGTAAAGAAGAGCTTAAAAAGCTTTTATGGGGAACCTCAAAAGAAGAAAAATCAGCAAACAGATTCAAAAACATCAAAGGTTTAACACAAGAAAAAACCAAAAAGTCTGTACAAGATATTACACAATCTCTAAAGGAAACCAAGAACTTCATAACAGTTTTCACAAATGCAGCATGAAATGGTTTTTTTGAAAATATATGGAAAAATTATGTAATAGTATCACTAATTGAAAAAAACTAGTAGGAATTAACACTGCAATTAAAAAGAAGAAAATCAACAGAAAACAAAACCTCTCAAGCAGAGAAATGCAAAATAAAGAAAGGAATATAAATTTAGATGAACAAAACTGAGCCATGAGGGAGAGAAAAGAGAAGAACAAGATTCAAACTCAAAAAACATGGCTCAATTCAGTTTTTAGTTTTGTAAATAGAAATATAAGACCCTTTTTTCAGGATCTTACTGGCTAGCTTAGTATAGCCTCAGGCCAGGAATAATCACCTGGCCTGTGCGACAGACTGCTTCTGAACACTCATAGAAGTAGCTAGGCGAAGTCAAACCAAAATTTAAGCCAACATTGTATAACATATATACAAGAATCTTAATAAAAATGATTGGCAAGACTGTCTAAGTTAAAAAAAAAAAAAAAAAGTATTTTTAAGAATATATAAAAAAAATAATATAAAATAATAACTAAAAGAATGTAATATAGGTTTTGCATACTAATTTCATACAAACTGACAGTCAAATTCATATAAACTGATAGTCAAATCTATACAAACTGACAGTTAAATTCATACAAATTAACAGTCAAATTTGTATATAACACTTTTAATTAAATTGCAATATTTTATAATCTAGTAACTTAAATTATATAAATTTGATGTAATTTGATTTATCAAAATTAGATAAATCAAATAGTACTAAATTTACATAATTTAAATTACTAAGTTACAAGATATTATAATTTAATTAAAAATATTATACACAAATTTGACTGTCAATTTGTATAAATTTGACTATCTGTTTGTATAAATTTGACTATTAGTTTGTATGCATTTGACTGTTAGTTTGTATGAAGTTAATATGCAAAACCTGTAACTTAATGAAATAAATAAGTTATCAATTCTCTAAATGATAAGTTATAAGTTTAAAATTTACTAATAAAGGGGTGTGGCGACTTAGTGAAGTAGATAAGTTGTCAACCCCCCAAGTGGTAGGTTGTGAGTTCAAAACCCACTGATAGTGAAAATTTGAATAATCACCTATGTAATACATAGACGGTATTACGGCAACAGCATTCTGTCGATCAGTTGGAATAGGATACCTGTAACTATGGTCGCACCAGCATGACTGGCAGGTCATGGGGCATCTGTGTAACCTTG
>CAJVQA010003544.1:0-19274 GCA_910591915.1 Cetraspora pellucida | reverse complement strand
AATCTATAAACTATGTAAAAATATTAAAAAAAATATAAAATATAATATAGAACTAAAAATAAATATATACTAATATAAAAAAAAAAGTAAATTCTATTACAGTAGGATATTAAGTAATGTTTTGATCTTGAATGATTTGTTTTGATTAAGTAAGAAGTTGGTATAGTTATTTGTTTATATAGTATTGTTATTAAGATATAACCATGTTACATTCCAGTTAATTTGTAGTAATGGTAAAATAATATTACTTATGCAGTATTGTGATGACTATATAGCAATTATATATATATTACAGATGTTTTTAATAACTTGTCTACTAGGTTGTTTAATTATATAATTTCTATATTTTAAAGTATATGAAGTGTTATATAGGTTGTTGTATATTAAGTCAAGATATACAGTAAAGTTGTGATTTGTTGTTAGCTTATCAGCTTCATTATTAAATGTATTGTTACTATATACAAGTACTTTGTGAAAAATAACTATATGTTAATAGAATTGAATTAGATTATGTAGTGAATGCCAAATAGGCCAATATGAATAAGAGTATTATTTATATGCTAGAATTAGATAACTAGTAATTTTGCTAAATTTTACAATAATTAATTGAGAGTCTGTATAAATTTGTATGTTGCTATTGCATAGGTATATATAAATAGCAAATAATATTACTATAAGTTTTGTTTTATAGCATAATAGTCAGAGTTTATATAGAAAGAGTATGATTAAAGTATTGTGTTATTGTGAATTTGTACCCATCTGATATTTATAAAACATCTATCAGTAGTAAGATTAGTGACTGATCTATCTGTATAGAATATGAAGTTAGTGTACTACTTATTTAAATTAGCAATTTTCTAAAGTTTAATAGAAGAAGAATTGACTTGAAATAGATTAAATATAAGTGTATTAATAAGTGTAATAGTAAGTGATGATAGGATTAATAGGAATGATCATAAAGTAATAAAATAAATAAGGTTTAGATAGTTTGTATTTAAGTTAAGTTCTTTTGTATTATTGTATTTTTTTTGTCTTAGGAATTTTGTTGCAGAATTAGTTAGGATATTAAAAGTGCAGTAATTTTAAATTCTGTTTAAGTTATGTATGCATCCTGTGCACTATGTATAGTTGATAGTTAGAAGTAAATAAAGGCTAGTATAAGAGGAGTCATGTTTGGTTAGCCAGAATATAATTAAAATAGTATTGTCATTAGTATTCTATTTGTATGCTTTTCTAATAATTATTTCTTGCTAATTATAATCAAAAATAATTAGTCATAGTTTGAATTTAGAACTGTAATGGCTTGTTGTAAATAACAAAAACTTAGAGATAGGAAGGTTTAGTAATAAGTCTATTTAACTAGTATGATTGTCTGTAATAATTTTGTTTTCTAGTGTAATAAACTATTTAGGTTTTTGTTCAGTAGGAATTTGTCCAAGTTTGATAAAATATGTGTTCAATCTAGAAGTATAAATTTATCGAATGATGTAAGTTATTCAATATATAAAATGTGTTTGTTATATAACTGTTTTTTGAAGTTGTTATAGTTAGGATGTATATGTAGAAGAGTTTTGATTAGAGTATATAAGTATGTTAATATATAAGATTGTGTTAAGTAAGCAGAGATTGTGAGCTGCATGTGTTTAAGAAGTTGAATTATTTGAAAAGTTATTGTATGTTTATTAGTTCTATCTATAGAAAGATTAGGTTATTGAAGAAGGTTGATAATTGACCAAAGGTTGTTTTGAAGTTGTTGTAGTCTTATTTAGGTAGTAACTCCTAGTAGGTCTGTTTTGTTAAGTCAAAAAAGAAAGTTGCTAATATGATGTGTAGCTGTATATCCTATATATTTTTGATTTTATATATGTTGTAATTAAGCATTATACTGTTGAAAGTAGTGACTAAGAGTTTGAATTTGTGTTTGGTTATAATAAGATATTTTTACAAAATCTTGTTGCATATATTATGAAGTATGACTATATTATGTATTCATTATTTAAAAATAAGTATAATTACATTATTAAAAATGTAACTAGTTTGCTTGTCTGTTATTTGTTTAATTTGTATAATATTTGTTAATCCTAATATTTCTTATACAATTATTTTAGATATGATAGTTTGTGTATTAGTTGCTATATACTAGCATTCTAAGAACTTTAAAGATATGTTGTAAAGCTATATTTATTTAGTAGTGTTTATAAAGTTAAATGTAGATATAAGTTTTGTATTAGATATTAAAGTAGATTTGTTTAAGTTAACTTTAATGTTTGCCATCTGATAAAATGTTAAAACTGTGTTGAAAATGTATTGAAGTTGTTGTTAAGAGTCTGCAATTCATAGTGCATTATTCATATAGGCAAACATAGAAGTATTAGCTTGTATTTGTTGGTGTTTAAGAGGAAATAATAAGGTTAGTCTTGTTAAGACAGTAGTGTATTCTTTGAATTTTGTATAAATATGATAAATTAATAGGTTATAATATATTCTTTATAAGAAAGTGGTAATAGTTTCTTTTTGGCCAATTCTATCTTCTACTATATATGTAAATGTTAGGCCAAAGTTAGTAATAACTTGGTTAGTATATGAAGATATTAAGTTGATAATTGTAAGAACAATGAATGAAGAAAGTTTGATTTTATGTAAGGCTTTTTTCAGAAAAACAATGTTAACAGAGTTATAAACTTTGCTCATATTTTGTAATAAAAGCTAAAGTAGTTTTTATTGCATGATGTGTCTTTGATAAAGTTGTTAAGTATATGTATAGAAGTATTTGTGCAGTTGCTAAGCAATGCAACATAGTTATAAGGATTGAGTATTGGGTGTTTTGATAGAATAGATAAGAGTTTGTTTGTTAGTATTTTTGTATATAGTTTTTTGGTATGTTCTACTAAGCTGATAGAATGTATGTTATTAAGATTTCTATTAAAGTTTTGCTTTTTTGATATTAGGTAAATTCTATTGTTTTTCTATTGTTTAGATATATTGTTTAGTTAAGACATTTGTTAAGTAAGTATGTAATTGTGTGTAGCATGTATAGTCTACAGTGTTTGAGCATTTCATAACTTATTTCAAAAGGTCTACATGTTTTGTTATTAGCAGTTGTTTAACATTTTGTAAAACTTTTTTTGTAGTAATTGATTGTAAAAGTAAAACATACTAGTTAATATTAATAGAGATTTTGAATTAATATTCATTGGCTCAGTGTAAGTTAAATATCTTGATTTAATAGTGTTAGTGTTTTGGTCATTAGTAGAAGTGTTGTTTTATATATTAAAGTATAGTTAAAGAGTCAGTTATAATTTCATTTGCTAAGAATAGCAATCCTAGTATAGTAGTCAGATTGTCATCTTCCAAGTGGCAGATTTAAGGTTCAAATTTCACCTATGATGAAATTTGAAAATTAACCTATGTTATGACAAACTGTCTTTTGATGCTTGATTGGATTTGTGTATTTGTAACCTTAAGTTGCACTATCTCAAATGGGAGATTAGGGCATCTATGCCAAGTGTAACATTACATGTACATAGAGGAATATTAATAACCAGTGTTGTATAAAACTTTAGTGCAAACCTATGATAAGACCACTGAGTGCAGTAAACTAAGAAACCAAAGAGTTGAAAGCTCACTTAGAAATTTCTGAGTAAAGAGGTAGCATAAACTTTTGATGATACAGTCAGACTGATGAAAGCCTATGAAACACACCCAAAAGGATAGGTAAATAAATCAAATATCAAGATGTGTAGAGGATCACATGACCAACTAGGTTGCCAGAATCACTAGAGGAAAAGGATACATAAGTATATCATACTGGGCTATCTAAATTGAAAGTCAGAGAAGTTCTGACAGTCCTAAGTAGCAGTTAGTAAGGAATGATGAAGAAGACATTGTGATAATAGGTACTAGAGTTTTAGTAAACTTTACAAGAATAGAAATAGTGTAATGTAGTAATTAAATAGGTAATCTTTGTGACTACAAGTGTTAGATAACTATAGCATGTTGCATAAAACTAGATCAACTATGTGTAGGACACAGAAGGTTCTAGTAAGTTTCCTGTTGAGGATAAACTAGTTCTAAGGGTCTTGAAAGCATCAAGTACTTTGGATGTGTATAGCTCAGAAGATGTCTTTGTGATCACAAGTCAGATTATATATACAGAGAGTTTAAATAAGCAAGACCTATAGTTGGCTTGCAAGTATGGCACCTAGTGTAGAACTTGTATAGTAATATATAGGCAGACTACTTAAATTAGGCACCAAAAGTGCATGTGTGGCTAGTTGTAACCTCCTATATATAGAAGCTCCTAGAGGCATCCGTATCTAAATACTTGAATAAAAAAATTGATTTCCAAAGGTAAAGACTTTAACAAAAAAAAAACAAACTTTATTTGCTGTTTTGATGTTATAAAGAATTACTGAATCAGTATGTTAATTAAGAATGCTATTGATTATTTTAGTTGGTTGAGTTAGTAGTTATTTATATTTGTTATTAATTGCTTTGTTAATATGTTAACAGATGTGTTGAGAGTTTTTAAGCTTCTAACATAATATATAGCCTTTTATAATTGTTTTATTTAAGAGATCCATTGTGCTAAGAATTGAAAGTTTAGAGAAAAGTTTGGTATATTGAAATCATGTTTTTGGTTAATATTATAAATTTGGTTAATAATAGTATTAGTGATTGGTTGGTAGTATTTGAATAAGTTTTTAATATTGTTAATAATGCTACCAATTTATTTGAGGTTCTTATAAAGAGCTATTGTTTTAAATAAAAAGATATAAAAAGAATGTTTTATAGTATATTTTTTGTTAGGTATATGTTGAAGAGCAGCATTTATAACAAATATATTTATTTTGTGCCAAAGTTTTTCTAATATGTCTGTTTCTAGTATAAGTAAATTAATTTGTTATTTTTTATATTAGTGTTGGTTTGATTATTAAATTCTTTTTATTTTTCTTTCATCATTGCTTAGTAGTTAAAAGTTCTTTTTTTGCATTTGTTTTTCTGTCTGGATTTAAGTTCAAAAAGAAAAATCCATTGTAATATCAGAATTTGGTAGTTATTATTAGTAACTTTGGATGAATTGTCTAGGTAAAATTTATTGTAAAAAGGAACTATATGTTTACTAGTTTATATGTAGTTGATATTGCTTTAATATCTACTACTCTACTAAGTAACATTGATGTTGTTAGTATGGCTAGCCAGATCATACATATTTGTACTATAAAGATAGTTGAGAAGTTGGTATTTGATTGTATTAGAAATAGTGATTAGAGTAGCTAAGTTAAAATTGCCAAAAACAATAATATATAATTGTTGCTATAAGGCTTGTTGTATCTATATAATAATAGATAATTGTGTTTGCTATTATGTTAGATTGTTGGTAGATGAAAAATAAGTTGAAATGTTTCTTAACTTGTAGTCATATTTGAAAAACAAATCTATTATAATAGCTTCTTCTAGATGTTTAAGCATGTTGTAGATGTGTGGTTGCAAGTTATTATAAATTTGAATGCATATATCTTCTTTAAATATAGAACTGCTTAACTAGTAGTATGTAAAATATTAATTGTTATAGAATTTTTATTTTAAGTCTTTGCTATTTTGGTTTCAGTTAGGCACATTATTTGTAAGTTGTTTTGAAGACAGTATTCTTTTAAAAGAAGTTTCTTTTTTATATTATTAAAACCTTAAATATTGTAGGTAGCAATATTAAGCTTAAGTGTTTTATATGTTTGGAACTTAAGAGAGATGTTAAGATACTGGTATAAAAGCTTTTAGCTAATAAAAGTATATTTTGGTAATAAGTGCAGTTTAGAAGATAAATAAATATAGGCTTTGTTAATGTTAGCATTAATAAAAAAATTAATATAATATGTAAGATTATATTGTTGAAGATATTTAAGAAAAGAGCCAATAGTTTAGTCTTGTAAAATTAGAGATAAGTTAAAGTATAAAAGAAATTTGTTGTAACAGGCTTCAGAGTTGTAGATATGTAGAGGTTTGTAATTAATTTTTTTGAAATTTGTATTGTAATTTTAGAATTATGTAATAGAGTAGTCTCTGAGAATAAGTATTTGTTTTCTACTAGAACATTTACTATTTGAAGCTTGGCTCTTACAGTTGTGAAGAGTTCTATAGTCTGCTTTGTGCATTGAGTCTGATCATTATTTGCTTGGTTTTTCATATAAATAAGCTTTCTCATCTGCCTACTTACATTATCTTTCTTATCAAATACTATGGTAGTCTCTTTTAATAAAATGGCAGCTGCATTTATGAGTTATATAGAAGATAATTTTAGTGAAAAGGAGTCTGAATCTGTTTCTCTTTTTTTAGAAAGAGAGACTCTTCTATAGCAATATAAATTTCAAATTTAATATTGAATTTGTTGTATAGAATAGATTCAGCTTTAGAAAAAGCTTTTTCTTTGTAGAATTTAGTAATCTCAGAATAGTTTGATGAGTTATTATATGTGCAGTCAAAATAAGTGATTACTTATGCAAGAAAATTAGTAACAATAAGTTTAGTTGTAATGAAGTCAATTGCTTGTTGTTTGTCTATTTTATCTATATTGTGGTTTTGGGTAGCAGTGTTTTGGTAGATTGATAAATATTAGTAGAAGTAGAAGCCACATCATTTAGGATTAGTTTTAATAGTATTTGCAGAGCAAGTATATTCTTTTGCTTTTGCTACTAATTTATTGAGTACAGTAATAGAAATTTGTTTTTAAAATATAGCTTTATGTTTGGCTTTAGTATAAAAAATAGATGGGTCAAGATAAGGTTTGTTTCATGATTTATTATCTTTTTTAAAGTATTTTTGATAAGAGTTATCAAAAGTGTATTTGGTAAGTGCAGATATATTATGTTATAAATATGATTCAGTATTAGATTTTAAGTTTGTAAATGGTTTTTTTTTCTTTTCATTTTGATGTTTCAGAAGTTAAAATATAAGGGCATTTAGAGTTTGTACAGATAAGTATATAGTAGTTAACTTGTTTAAAGGTTTTATGTTATCATTCTTATAGATTTTGTAGTCCTACAAATTTATAAGTGCTAAGCAGAAGTTCTTTAAGATGGAAAATAAATTGTTGTCTGAATTGGTATTTAAGATGATTAGATACTTTGGTTTTGTTAATAGCATTTAAGAATTGTTTACTGTATAGTAGAAAAGCTTTTTTAAACTATTTATTAAAGTTAAAGAATGAGTTTTTTAAAGAGAAAATATTGTATTTGTTCATAAATAAGGTTTTAAAAATATTAAATTCTAGTTGAATATTGAATCAAGTGTCTATATTAATAATAAGATATTTTTTATTTTTATTATATCTAGTAACTTTTGATAATATTTTAAATCTTTTTGGTTTAAGTTTAATGTTTTTTGCAAATTTTGTATAATTAATAGCTTAATAATTGTTGGATAAGTATAGATGAAGGTAGGCTAGGTTAATACAGAATTGTAAATAATTTTTGGTTTAAAAGATGAAATCATAACAAGTAAAGCAAAAATTTTTGGGTAGTTGAGTTTGGTAAAGAGTACAGTAGTAAATATAAAAATGAGTTTTTTAAAAGTCTTTTCAAGAATGTTAAAAGATATTATTGCAGATTGGTAAGTTGTAAGATTATGCTATTAAATTAAGTCTGTTAAAAATTTAGGTTTAGTATTAGCCATTTGTTAAATAAGTAAATAAAAGCTAGCTTTAAGTGCAGAGTAATTTTCTGTTGCTTCTTTAATAACTTTTCCTAAAAAGAAATTGTATAGGTGTTTTTTAAGAAAGTTAAATAGTTTTCTTGAAATATTTGTTTGAAGTTTAGTATTGTTTTTCATTTCTTCAGTAACTAAAAAGTCTGTTAACCAGTTGAATAATAAATTAAGCTTGGGTCTTTTAGCTTGGCTATAAGGTTGTTTTAGTTGCTTATATAATTTTTGTTATTTTTGTTTAGATTGTTTAGATGTTTCTTGTTGTTGTTGTTGTATTTGTTATTGTTGTTTTGATTATTGTTGTTGTTGTTAATTATTATCAGATAGGTTAAAGTTATTGTATCCATAGTAGTAGTATTATTTGTTGTATTATTTATTGTGTTTTTAGTAGTAGAAGTAAGAGAGCTAAGTTTAGAAATAAGTAGGCTATTAGTGTGAAATATGTTAAGAAATTGTTCAAGTTTGTAAAGTAAAAGTGCTTGGAAAGGTCTTTGTTCTGGGTTAATAAAAGGTTGTTTGCTAGCTTTGAACTTAGTTTTAGTTTTAAGACAGAATTTATAACATGAATTGTTATTAAAAAGTTTAGTATTAATAGCTAAGTAATGTCTATTATTAATTATTATACAATTAATAGATTGATTACATTTATTGCAAGTATGTTAATATACAGTTAGTGCAAATGAGAAAGTTAGAAATGGTGAAATGAAGTTGGTAGACTTAATAGTTTTGGAAACAAATAATTTTTTATCTTTTGGTTTTTTAATAATATTGGTACTTTGGTGTTGTTATATGTAAGGATTTTTGTAAATAGAAATATATATAATATTTTTTACAAAAATATATAACTGTATTGCTAGTAGCAGGTGTTTAGAGATAGTAACAGGTTTTAATGCTAGCTCTAAGCTCTGTAGTAATACAGATGTTAGATTGTTTGTTAAAAAGTATTGAGCATAATATTTGTGACATATCTTTATAGATTCTAATACTGAAACTTTTTGAAAATTTTTTGTAAAAATAATCCAGATCAATAGAGTCAGGTTTAGAGTTTACTAAAGTCATCATTTTAAATTAGATTTCTTAAAAAACTGAACTTCTTTTATTTAGTAAAATTTTGAGTTATAAGTCTTTAAAATTTTGATATTATTATAAAATTTATTACAAAATAAGGTTTGTGTTTACAGAGGTATTACTGCAGCTTACTGTGGCTACTGCAGCTTGTATAACCTTGTATAACCTAGGTGATACAAGTTGTGACTAGTGTGACTGGTATAGCTAATATAATATAAAGTTATAATTAGCTATATATTATAGTAACTACTGTGTAATAGAATACAGAAATTTATTTTTAGTAGATTAACACAAATTATTTTGTAACAAAGAAAAACTTTTTGGTTAAATTTAATTTACACAATGTAATATTAAATGAAACCAATTTGGAAAATGATTTAAGATTATACAAAAAATATGTAAAGAAAAAAATTTAAAAATAATAAGAACAAAAAATTTTTTAAAAAATAATAAAGTTAAGTTGTTTTTTATTGTAACTCTATCAAATTGGAGCTACAAGCTTCTTTTTAGGCTTGTTTTAATTAGAAAAAGATGCTTTACAACTTATATTAGAACAGTATTGTGGGTTAAAAAAGTAGTTAATAAAAAATAGTTAAAAGTTTAATTACAGAGGCCAAAGACTGTTTTAGCAGTATTAAACTGCAAGTTTGAAAGATAGAGACTTGTAACTTTCAAGATATATATAAAATTATAAACTGAACAAGTTTATATAAGGCACCAAAGTTAGTTATTATAATAAAATAACTAGTTATTAATGAATTTGTTACTGACAAATTTTTGTTATTTTTTGTATAAAAAGATTTATGACAAGAGTTTTTATAAGTTAAATTTGTTCAATTTGACTATGATTAATTATATATTAAATATAAACCAAATTTAAGATATTATTATTAACATATCATTTTTATTATTATTATTATTTTTTAAAGTAACTTCTTTGATCTTTTGACTTTTATTAAAAACTTATTAGTAATGTGATTATATGAACTAATACAGAAAAGAATACAATTAGTTACATATGTAACTTTTTTATATTACTTATTTAAGGAGTTCATTTGAAGGTTTTTTACCAATTGTCATATCTAACATTTTTGCTTGAATGTTTTACTTTAAACCTTCTGAATCTGTAATCTGTATTAACTCACTAAATCATACTCAGATGCTAAGATCATTATCTTAATTTTAGAACTAATTTATTCTTAAAGTAAACTTTATAAAGTCTTCTGTATCTATTTTAACAGTTGACTTAGATATTGCTATGATAGAACTAACACTTGTAGTCAGAATTATATCATTTAACTGCTGTGTTCTTGTAGAGTTTATACAGATTTTAGCATTTACTTTATAGCATAACCCTAATACTTTAGTATACTTTTGTTTTTTTATTTGCCTTTTTATTAAACTTCTAATCTAGATAGCTTATGTAGAATTATGACCAGTTTATTGATATATCAGATTGGCCTAATATTTTTTTCTTTAGTTTTTTCAGTAGCCTAGTTGGTAGTATTTTTAAAACTTTCAACTTAAAGGTTCTTGCCTATCTGGCTATTATGACTAGATTCTACAATCTTGGTATTTGTTTTTTTAAACTAGTTATTACAATAGAACTATTAAAGATTTGGCTATTTCTCTATCTGAATCTTCTTAAATGAACTTCTTGTTATCTAATTTCAACAGATTTATATAATTACAAGAACTTATTTAGTATTTATATTATTCAATTTGTTGATTTGCATTTCTTTGTATAATAAGTTATATAGATGTTTATAATTTGCCAGTTATATTGATATGATTGTCATTACAAATATCCTAACTTAACTATTAGTAACAGTTGCTATAATACAAATATTACATAAATAATTATCTAAATTTTTACTATTAATAGGATTTGAACACTTAACCTACTACTTAGAGGATTAAAAGTCTGACTACTTTACTAAATTACTACACTTCTTTATAATTTTTATTATTATTACTATTTGTCTATATTAAATACTAAAATTTTGTTTTTTAGTTATAATATTTAATTTTTTTTAAAAAATAATCTTTTTAATCTTTTTGACTTATTAATAACTTTTATAATAATATAATTCTATGAACTACTATAAGAAGAATGTACAATTAGTTACATATATAACTTTTTTATATTACTTATTTAAAAATTTATCTAAAAGTTCTTTATCAATTGTTGTATTTAACACTTCTGTCAGAATATTCTATTTTAAACCTTTTAAATCAGCAATTTTTATTAATATTACTGGTTATGTTCAAGTTCATCTCAATTTTAGGATTATTTTATTTTTGAGATAAATTTTTTAGAGTCTTTTATATTTATTTTTACAACTTATTTAAATAAATAAGCAAAAACAGTTAACAATATAGAATTTGTTATTAAATATTAATAAAAAAAAGTTAAGATATATATGCAAAAATTTTAAAAACTTAAACATAATACAAGTTAAAAAATTATTATACAAAGCATTAAAAATAATAGTATCAAGTCTAAATAAAAAGAAAATAGTTTATAAGCATTGTTACTTTTTTTTTTTTTTTTTTTTTTTTATGTTAATAATGAGGCCATGCCTCAATCTTTATTAAATATTTAACTGAGATTTTTACATAAAGTTTAAATTTATTTTTAAAATATTATAGCAAGAATAGAAGCTCAAACTAATTTATCTGTGACCTAAACTAACTAGAATGGCCAAGGTTCATCTAGATTTAAGTGTTAATAATAATGTATAAAAGATTAGTTTGATATTTAATCTATTGTATATACCAAGAATTAATCTTAGAGCTAATAGTATTAAGAAAAAAAGTTTGCACTAATTGTGAACTAGAATTAAAAGATGAATTAGAACTAGAAAGATGAATTGTAGATCTTGATATATAGTAAGGAATCCAAATTTTGTGATAAATTTGTTAATTAAAATGAAATAAGAATTTAGTAATAAGTGTTATAAATATTTTTGTAGATGATAAGTCTGCAACTATAGTAATAATTTTATTTGATACTAAGCCTAATAGAGTTGAGGAAATTGAAGATAGGTCTGGTATATTGTAACTGGACATGCAGTTTAGTTGTTTAATTTAATGATATAGATTAGTTATAATTTTTGAAATAGTATTAAAAATAGTGATATTCAGAGTATGTTATAATAATTTATTTATAAGATTATTTAATAGTTGATCAAATAGGCAAATTGTCCAATAAAGGTGAGAGCTGATATGTTGACATTGGTGACAGATAGATAGATATAAGTAATAACATTTGTATAAAGTATGTGATACAGAAAGTTCATTTAGTAAAATTTTAATTTTAAAGAACTTAAGAGTAGATAATTAAAAACTATATGAGAAGTTTGAAATTTTTGATTGTTGTTAATATACAGCCAAGTGGCTTGCCAGTTGATTTGGTTAAGAATTTTTTTCCATTTAAGAAAGCAGTTTTGAGTAATCTATAATGCATAAATATATGCATGCCAAATTGTATAAATACTGCGATAAGTTGGTAGTTCAAGAGAAAAATTCTCAAGAATAAGAGTATAGGCTGGGTTATAAATATTATATAGCATGAAAGTAAGATATAACAAGTTGTAATGGTTATGTGCAAGTTGATCAGCTAAATTATTATATGTATTATCTTGATGAGCAGTAACTTTGTGAAAGATAATTTAAATTTTGTATGAGTTAATAAAGTTGACAAGTATGTACCAAAGTGAAAAGTATAATGTATGTGTATATGATAGAGTAGTAGAAGAATTTAAAAGGTTTTGGTATTTTGAAATTACAGATTGAAAGTCTGTGTATTATTTACAGTACAGTTTCTAGGGGTAGTAATAAGAGCTGATAAGATAGCAGTAAGTTCTAATTTGAATAAGCATAGTCAAAGTTTGACTTGTGTCTAAATATATGCAATATAGAATTATTGTTAACTTGGACCCATCCAATGCCTATAGAGCATTGAAAAGTATCCAAATTAATAACAGAACCATTAGTATAAAAATGGAGTTCTTGTTGGTTAGTGTTATAATTGGCAATTTGTTAAAGTTTATAAGTTAGTATACAGGATTCAAAGATAGTTAAAATTGAGTTTGTTGAAATAATAATATTGGGTAGGCTTGAAGTTTGGGTAGGATGTCTAATTGCAACCGAGTATAAGAGGTCCAAATAATTAGCATTAAAGTTAAGAGTTTTGTCATTTGTGTAACTTGACTAAAAAATTGAGTTGAAAGATTAGTAGAAATAGCAATTATACATTTGTTATTAATTGTATATGAGTTAAGAAAACAACCAGGACATGCCTCTGATTGAATAGGTGCAAGTGGATATAAGTAGATAAATTGTGATTCAATTTGACATTGCTAGTGAGTAATAAGTACAGTGCCAGATTGAGAAGGTTGTCTTCTGGCTTTACCAGTAATGATTTGATTATTAAGTACTGTAATAAGCCAGAGTTTTTTACATGATGAGAAGTGTTCAATTGTGTGGCTTTAGTAGTTTATATTAGGTAGGTGTAAGTGTGAGTATAATGTACAGTTATAGAAATAACTTGTAACTTAGTCTTCTAAATAGATAAACCAGAGAGGTTGTTTGCCTTTTGAAATTTTATAAATATGAAAAGAAATGTGTTTCCAGTTCAATAAGCATGAATTATCAAATATAGTAAGTTGGTTTAAATATAGAATACTATAATATTTAAGTTGTTTTTTGAAGGTTAGGTATTTAGAATGTAAGCAGAGAAAGAATTCTAATGAGATAGAGCTCTCTTGAATAGTATATGGAATGTTGTAAGTTGGGTTAGAAATAAATATTATACTGAGATATTTGAAAAGTTAAATAATTTTAAAGTTAATAGAATGTTTGTTTGGTTCATCAATAGTATGATTATTGTGTATTAGTATACTAGTAGGTGACCAAAGATTATTTTAAAGTTGCTGAAGTCAAATATAAGTACTAATACCAAGAAAATCAGAAGAGTTAAGTCTTTTATATAGTTTGTAATATGGTGTTGTAGTTGAATATCCTATATGTTATAAATATTAATAATTGTAAATGAAGTAAAGTACTAGTAGGAGTTGACAACTAAGTTTGGCTTTGCTTTTAACAAGTCCAATATGGTTTGTAAGAATTTTGTTACAAATGTTTTTGTTAAGAATTATGTTGTGAAGGCAATATTTAATTGTATGAATAATAACTGTATTAATAATATATCCTGCATGTGTATCAGTAATTTGTTTAGTGTTTGCAATTTTAACAAGATATGAAGACTCAGCCATAATAAGCTTTGTCTGTTTTGTTTGTTTGTTATTAAGTGTAAACTAGCATTCTAAAAACTTGAATAGTTCACTTAGAGGATAAAGGTTAAGTAAATAATTATTGTATATAATTGGATTGTAGTTGGTTAAAAGTTCATTAGTTGTGAGTATAGATTTAGTAGGATTAATTTAAATGTTTGCTATATTGTAAAAGGATTCTGCTATGTTAAGAATTTGTAAAAGCTTTTGCTGTAAAGATGCAATTCAAAAGGTCACATCTATGTAAGCAAGAACTAAACAGTATGATTCAAGTTTGTTATATGTTAGATCTTTAAGATTAGTTGGCCAAGAGACTTTTGTAAAATAACTATTAAAGTTATTGTAAATATATAAAATAAGTGAGTCATAATAAATTCTCTACAAGAGAAGAGTAATAGTTTTACCTTAGTCAATACCATTAAGTACAAAGTATGAAGATATAAGGCCAAGATTTGTAATAACTTGATTTTGTCAGTTAGTAAATAAGTTAATAATATTGTTGATAATAGAACTAAGAAGTGCAAGATGCTGAAGTGAGTGTTAAAGAAGATTCAAGTTAACAGAATTATAGGCTTTACTCATGTCTTAAGATAGAAGACAAATGGTTTTTTGGTTGCATAATGCATTCTTAGTAATATTGTTAAGTATATGAATAGGTGTAGAAGTATAGTTATTAGGTAAGGTAACATAGTTGTATGGTGAGAGTATAGAATGTTTTGAAAATATATTACTAATTCTATTAGTAATAATTTTTGTATAGAGTCTTCAATAAGACTTATTAGATAAGTAAGATTGAGGTCTTTATCAAATGTATTTCATTTAGAAATAGAGTAGATTTTGCTGTGTTTCTATTGTTTAGAAGTTTGAACTAAAACAAGGTAGTGATTAAACAAAGCAGTTATAGCTTTAATGCAGATAGTGCCAGCATGTTTAAGCATTTTATAACTAATGCCTATAGGACTATAGGCTTTTCTATTAAAAAGCTTTGCTATGGTTTGAGTAACTTCTTCTTCAGTAATAGAAAAAGAAAGAGAGTTATACTATTGAGTATTGATATTTAATAGTGGTTGATATTGTGCAGACCAAAAGTTATTAAAAAGGGTTTGGTCAGTTGGTTGGTAAGCTGTCCAGTTATGAAAATAAAATTGTATATAATGTTTAATAAGTTTGGATCTTTGACTATTTGGTCAGAGAGTTTGATGTTAGAAAAGTGAATAGGAGCTTTATAGCAATTAAGAATGCTATTAATAGCATGTTTGGGATGTATAAAGAGTGTTTCATATTTTTTTTCAGTAGTTTGTTGAATTTGTTGTTAAAATAAAAGAGAGTTTTCAAGATAACAAGCATAGTAGAGTTGTTTCCAAATATCTTGTGCATGTTGGATCCATTGGTTGAGTTGTAAATGTTGATAAGAGATAAGAGTATAAATGTTGCATTGAGAACTTGAGTTAATATTTTGAATTCTTAAATTAATCTTTTAATATTAAGATTGTTGTTAGGATTTTTCAAAATTTTGATTAAGTGACCAAGTTCTTTAAATTATAAATGAAGTGAGGTGCTGTAGAGAGAATATTGGTGATTATAGCTACATTTATGTAATTTTTTGTTAGAGATAGAATGTATTGCAGTATTAATGATTAAATATTTAATTTTGTGCCAGGTGGTTTCGATACTCTTATTTGTATTATAGTTAAGTAAACTGTTGTATGTTTTAAGATTAGAGAAAAGAAGGTCAAAAAATTCTGTTCAACTTTCTGATGACATAGCTTTGTAGTTAAAAATTCTACAACTAATACCAGTATAATAGCATGATGGTTTACTATATGCATTAGTAAAAGTTCAAGAGAAAAGAAGAATAGAATAATTACTTAATATAGAAGTATTACTATTATCAAGTCTATATGAAAGAAAGAACTGTATGTTGAATGAGTCAGTTCAAATGTAGTCAATATGGCTTTGACTAGTATTGTTTGACTCTATGTTATAGGTCAAATATTTGAATAATAATAAAATAATAGAATATACATATATAGTCCTATTAGTAAACTGATATGCATATCAGGTAATATATCAGTAAACTTACAGTTATCTATATTATAGAAAGATTAAATATAAATATTTACTATATAATAATATATCTTTAGTTTCTTATTATTCTTCTGTTATATATAAAGAGATAAAGTAAAAAGAATAAAAATAATAAACTAATAGGTATCAGCATCAAAGCAAGATATAAGTATACAAAAATATAAGAAATATATACTTTTTTTTCCTTTATTATTCTAATATTTGTCTTGCATGTTAGTAGAATTACAGTAAGGTATAGGTATATATAAAGGTATATATGTATTGATATACATTTTACTGATATTCATCTAACTTCATAGAATAAAGCAAAATAAAAGTATATAAAAGTCCATATTAATATATTTCTTCTTTTATTATCTGGATATTTGTTTAAAGTTATTAAAGATATATATAAAAGCATATAGTAATATATATTTTCTTCTTTTATTATCTTCATATTTATTTTACAAGTTCTTTAATATAATAGCAAAACAAATATATATGAAGGCATATATCAATATATATATTATTCTTCCTTTTTTTGATTATTATTTACTTTTACCTTCATCATCATCATCTTCAGACTCTAATAGCCTCTGAAAAAAGTATTCTAAGACTTGCAGTATTTCTGCAATTTCATTATCAACAGAATCTGATCTATCTATATCTATATATAGAAGGCAGAATTAATATAATTTAAATATAATTTAAATTAATACATTTATTTTAATTTACCTGAAACTATATTTGATACTTGATGGCTAATAGTAGCTTCAGTTACAGTATCCTCTTCAGATATATGTACAAATCTTCTATAGGCTATTATGTCTTCTAATTCTACGATTTAAAAAAAATATATATCATTTCTAAAATTGGAATTACAGATTAAATCAATAAATAAGAGTAAATAGTAGAAGAAAAAATATGTAAATTAGTTTATTATATATTCAATGAAAATTAATATTAGTAATTACTTGAATATAACCTAAGATATTACTGATATCAATAATCACAGGATATATAATAAACTAATTCTACCTATAGAATTTACCTAATTTAGAAACTAAAATTTTACTGATTTAGATATTATATATGATTCTTATATTAAAAAGTACATTTTAGCAATTTTTAATATGATTTTTGAATAGATATATAATTTAAATATGTTCTATTCGATTTATTTAAAATTGTTTATATATGAGATATTTTATATAACAAAAAATATATTTTTTAAAAGTTAACCAATGCTTACCTAAAAGATTGGCTAGTTCTATATAAACCTCTGGCTTCTTAAAAACCTCTATTTGCTTATCTTTACTTTTATCTTCCTCTGTTTTTTTACCTTTATCACCAATTACTTCAAACACTGCTAGTTGGTCAAATTCTTTTTGTCAAATTTAGAATTAGTATTAGTTTCTACTATTTTGGATTATAAAAATGAGTGCTGCAAAGCTAAAACATGCAAATCTTATAAGATTTGCATATTTTAGCTTTGCAGCATACAAATAAAAAATATTTGTTAAATGATAATGAATAGATTTATATCTGTAGATGAAGGTTTAAAAATTTTTTTTGGATGGTACTGCAGGTACTATAAGTTCTAGATGGAGGGTTGCATAGACCAGCTACAAGTTCATAATTACTATCAGAAAAAAACTCCAAATCAGTATAAGTAATATGTTGTTTCATTAAGGTGCTAGTGATATCAGTTGATTTTATTAAACTATTAGAATCAGCAAATGATATTGAACTATTAGTATCAGGGCCAACCTATGAATCAAAAATTAGCCAGTCTGATGTGTTGAGTAGTAGTATAAAGTTTTTATTGACTAAATAGGGTACATTCATCCAATGATATTAGCCTGTTTTTCTTTGACTTTTCACAACAACTACTCTTTCGACTGATTATAAAATTTTCTTAAACTAAAGAGGATTAAATAAATAAAATATTTTCAATCTGCATAAATTATTAAAAATGAGAAAAAAAACCCTTAAAAAAGAAAAAAATAAAAGTATGCTGTCAAAAAAAAAGATGCATCTTTTAAATTTAACCAATATAAAATATCTAAATATCATTAATATATAGGATAAATCAATAAAAATCAAACAAATTTTTTTTAAAAAAATTAGATACTAATTTGCTTAATTTTTATTAATACAATCTGCTCTTGTTGTAAAGTGATTTAGATAAGAAAATTTTATATTCTATAGCATTATATAAAATATATATAGTATAATTTAAAAGATTGCTTATCTTGCACAGCTGTGAGAGCTAAGCATATGGTGATCGATTTTGTAGAAGACAATTTTAAAAGATCATTTACAACATCTTTAATTCTCTATGATCTTCATATATGCTTTAACAAATTTTTCTTATATTACAATTTATCATGTTTCTCTTATAGTCAAACTATTCAAACCTTAATTCAACATATTAACAAATATAATAACAACAAAACTGTATCTAGTATCACATTTTCTGTTAATTTATCTTACAATAAAACCCATATATACCTTCCTAATGACACTTTTTTGTCAAATCACATTATTTTGCTTCACATTTTCTTCTACTTTTTATAAATTTCCTTTCAAATCTAACTCTTCTAGCTCTACTCCTATTTTATCTGACCCTCTCTCTAACAATTATTACTCAATTCCTACTGATTATAACTCTACTTTACACTCTCTTGACTTAAGTTCTCATCATCTTAACTTAACTATTGCTATTGTTACAGGCGAAAAATTCGTGATGGCTCGTGCATCACGATACGTTGCACAAGTGCCGATTGGGACGCAGGATCGATTATGCATGATCGACTCCACAAACGATGAAACGTGCATAATCGTGCCCCCAACATCCAAACAATCCCAGCATGGCGAATATGACCAAAATGGGAAGGCATTCGATCATGGATGCAATGTTTCAGAGTGACGGGATCCAAATAGTAAGGGACAGGTTAGTATAGTTATAATAAAATAAATTAAAAGTAAAACCAATAGAATCCAATACTTACCCGGTTTAGGTGAAACCTGCGGTGGCACGATTCTATAGTGGCGGAGTGGTGGGAAAATAGGGAGGGAAGCTAAAATTAAATAGAATTTGTTAGTAAATGTAAAATGGTATAAAAATCAAAGCATAATTTT
>CAJVQA010003543.1:0-19278 GCA_910591915.1 Cetraspora pellucida | reverse complement strand
TAGTATATTTGTAGTTGACCAGAGATTATTTTGTAATTGTTGTAGTCGAATGCGTGTAGAAGTTCCTAGTAAATCAGGATTATTAATTCGTAGCATGAAGTTAGATATATGATGTTGAAGCTGAATATCCCAGATATTGTGTATATTATATAAAAATGGGTTGAGCATAGTGCTATTTGGGATGGAACGAGCTAGATGAGATTTATGTTTGGCTACAGTTAAATATTTGGCTAGAATTTTACTGCATACAGAATGCGGGAGGACTATATTGTGTATTCGGTATTCTAGTGTAGGAATAATAACAATTATTTTTCATAAAACATCTTATTAACCTATTTTATACTTATAAGAAAAGTTATAAAACACTGTTTTCTGATCAAAACAAGCTCAAAAAGAAGCTTGTAGCTCTAAAATTAACAGAATTATAATAGAAAACAACTTTAACCTTCTATAGTTTTTTTTTTTTTTTTATTTCTTTGTCTTTATTCCCAAATTTTTTCTTTAAAATGTTTTTCATATAATCTCAAATCATTTCTAAAATCAGTTTCATTTAATTTCACATTGTTTAAATTAAATTTATCTAAAAAAGAAATTTATTTGTTACAAATTATCTTGCACTAACTTGCTAAAATTAAATTTTGCATTCAATTACACAATAGTTATTGTAATATTTAAACTATTTATAAATTTGTACTACATTAGCCACACTAGACACACTAGCCACAAACTTGTATTATGTAGGTTACACAAGGATACACAAGTCGCAGCAGTCACAGTAGTCACAGTCAAACCTCTGCAAATACAAATTATATCTTACAATTAATTTTATATTATAATTAAACTCATAAAAATCTTTAATCAAAGATTACAAAAAATTTTACTAAGTAACCTAAACTCTGATTTCTAAGTAAACTTGTAGCACTATGCCTACTCTTAGCACAGAAGCATCAGATATCTTAGATCTTGATTATTTCTTTAAAAATCATGCAAATTCTTATAGTATCGCTATTTATGAAAAAGAACCTAAACAAGTACAAGCTATTTCAAACAAATACAAGCCTATCAAATATATTATTATGGAACTTAGAACTTATCTAGCAACTCATATCTTTCCTGCTCCTGCAATAACTGCAACAGTCAAGTGTATATGTGGACTATTTCATACTCAATTCATTGCAGAAAACAACAAAACATACAAACTTAATACTTAAACTAATGAAACAACAATCAACAAACAAGCTAAGAAACTTCAACAAATACTTAAAAAATCAATATCAAATGTTTTACCATCTCCTACAACCACTATTCACACACACATTTGTCCTAAATATCAAATCCCAATTAACTGCAAAGTGACTACTAATAATTATGCATTACAAAATGAATCTATTTTTTATCAAAATACAGCATATTATAACAATTGCTTAGCTGAAATCTATCAAGAAATCAGCTTAGCTAATCAACCCAAACCCCAACCTACAGAAAACTCAGAACAAGGTTCATCCTTATAATATAAGCTCCCAATTTAATAACTTATTATTTCTTCACTTGACCAATAACAAAACAATCCTCTAACTTTAAAACTAGTGTTTATTTCATCTAACTTGGAAGAAACAACTTCTACTAACAATAATATGGATATTGACAGCTTCATTATATTACCAAAACTACAACAATAATAATTACAAACTCAACAAATACAACAACAACAACAACAACTGTTACATCAAACTCTATTACTACTTAACAAATAACAACTTAACAAAAAATTAATTTAACAATTTCAACTGGCTCAGTTCTATAGTCAAGTAATAAGACCTAAACTTAACCCATCATAAGACTTTTTAGCAAACTTCCTAGTTACTGAAGAAATGCAAAACTATACAAAACTACAAACAGAAATATCAGAAAAACTTTTTAATTTTTTTAAAGAACATCTTCATAACTTCTATCCTAATAAAATTATTAAAGAAGCAGTCAGAAATTGAGATGCACTTAAAGTAAGCTTTTATCTATTAATTAGACAAATGGCTAGTGCTAGACCTCAATTTCTTACTGACTTAATTCAACAACATAATCTGATAATGACAAATCTGCTACAATACCATTTAGTATTCTTGATGAAACACTCAGAAAACTCATTTTTATATTTACAACAGTTTTCTTTACTAAACTTAATTATTCTGAAATATTTGCCTTACTTGCTACTATTTCACTTATTCAAACTCATAACTGTTTACAATTTTGCATTAATCTTGCCTGATTTCACCTATATATTTTCTAATAATTATTAAACAATTAACTATACCAAATTTGCAGAAACTATTAAACTTAGATTCAAAAGATTCAATATTACATCCAAGATTACTGAAATTGATAAACAATATCAATTCCTCTTCATTAAAATGAACAATTGATTTAATATTAAACTTAATTTCAACCTTTCTAAAACTTTATTTCTTTAAAAATATAATATATTATTTTTAAAAAATTCACTTGATTATTTCAATGAATGGTTTGAAAAAATCTTCCCTATATACAGGTGCCAATTCTCTAATACTATCAACAAAACTAAAATTCAAAATTATCTTAAGTATGAATTTAGACAACATTTTATTACCCAGCTTAAAAAACTTCTACCAACTATAATTGAGTTCAAAAAAACCAACTAGTCTTCACAAAAGATATAATAAACCCTTTAGATATGCCAATTATCATATACTTATCTACATAAATCCCAAGTGCTCTTATCTTGAGCCAGCTATAACTAAAGATAAAGAAAAGAAAAAAGAATCTGATAAAGAAACTGAAACTGAAAAGAAATTCAATAATATTCAAAAAACAAATCTTAAGCCACAACTTATACATAACTCAATTAAACTAATTAGAAATATATTTGACACATTATATAACATCTATCTAAAAGAAATTGAAGCTTAGAATAAACTATTTCTTGATGCTATAATATTTTATATTAAAGGTAAACATAAAGCTATATTTACCAAACAAATTCCTATTACTGTTTTAGATAAACTAGTAGCAAAAACTAAAAAGTATATCTGTTCTACTAACTCTGTCAGAACTAATCCAAAATGACAAGTCCTTTATTTTTAGCAGTACCTAACTATCTATCAAAACACTACTGCAGAAAATTACAATATTGACAAAATAAATAAATTACAGGCCATTAACTTTCTTACATCTAAACTTATTAACATTGTCTTCCTTGCACATGTTATTACATACTTTGACTATACTCATAATGAATCTTCTAACTATTCTGCAATAACCAAATTTTACAAAGAAAAAGCATTACCAGAAGCTAAATCTATTCTATATGAAAAATTTAATATTAAATTTGAAGTACCTACATCTATTGCAAAGTTACTCTTCTTAGAACAAGAAAAATAAGCTCCTTTTTAATAAATTTGTCTTCTACAAAACTCATAGATGTAGCTGCAATCCTATTAAATGATACATCTATAGTAGTTAATAAAAAAAATGAAGTAAATAAGTAGGTAGTAAAGCCTATTTACATGGAAGGCCAAGATAATGATGATTAGTTCTCATGTAATCTACAAAGGCTAAGTCTAAAAAGACATATTAGATTTGGCTAATGGGTTTATTTGTAAGTATTGGTCTTATTTTTGAGTTTTTTCTTCAACCTATTCTTATTCTAATTCTTATCTTCTCTTGTATATCTTAATTCAGGATTACACTACATCATGTGAGATGTAGAATAATAATACCATTAACTTGTATAAACAGATGATCGATATGATATAATAAAGAATAAATAGCTATATCAATAATATACCTAAAATGGGTTTATTTGCAGTATATGCTATATTTGTTATATACTATTTATCTTATAAAGTAGGTTAATAATGGATATCAGCATAATAAAGGGATTAGTAGAACAAAGATATAATTATTATAATCAGTATAATCACTGTAAAAATTATAATAAGATATAGGAAAATTAAGATTTTTTTGAATTTACTATGCAGGTTGTGCAGCCTGTATAGCCTCAGTCTCTAAAGACTTTTACTTATTAGACTTCACATTTATATATATAAAGCATCTACTTTATATATATAAAATTAGGCTTCTATTATTTTTTTAATTAGTGCTTCAAGGTTAGTTTAAAGGTTAGTTTTTGTTATTTTGCATTTTTTTCACTTTTTCTTTGCATATCAGTAAATTAATATTTTTGATCAAATTTGCAGATCATTTGGTCAGATCTAGAACAAAACAACTTTAAATGTAATCAAATAATTTGCAAGTTTGACTAGAATTATAAATGATAGATTCTATTAATCAGGTGATGCAATTCTGTTTTTTATTTGAGTCAATCTGAACTAACTTAAGACTAATAATTTAAATCTGAATTATAAAGCTGGTCATAATTATGCTAGTTGGCCAGAATTATGAAAATTGCATTGTGCAGTCTCAAAAAATATCTGTGCAGTGTCTTATTACTAATTATAATTAGTATAAGCAGTATAATTAGTATAAACATTATAATTAGTATAAGTTAGATAATAAATATAAATGTAATACTACAGATAGAGTGTATAATATGCTTATATAAAAAGAAAGTATATAATAAAGGTTTTGAGTCTTACAATAACAGTAGTTTGCATTTGTAATAAAATTTAATTCTAAAAATTCTTTATTTTTATTATATAATAATACCTATAATTATAAAAATACATCACTTGTTAAATTTAATATGCTTCTTATTACTAAGTCATTCATAATGATAACATTAAGAGTTTTATATTTTTGATTATAACTTTTGATATATTAAACCAATTTGAATAAAACAATTACTATTGAATTCAGCTTATTAAGATGGTTTTAAAGAACACAAAATCATATGATTTTAATTACAGTGTTATAAAATTAGGATGTTTTTAATGAAATACTAATTTTAGTACATGTGACTTGAATATAAATAATTAATTAGCTAAGACTTAAATCTCTCAAATTTTTCAAATAGTATAGATATTACATATATTAAATTTCTCAAATATATTATATATATAATATTTATTAGATTTTTTTTATATATATAATATCTCTTATATATAATATATAACATATATCTTTTATATCTTTAATATTTTTTATTATACATTAATATATTTAACATATTTTATTGAAATAACTTAGTTTTATTGTAATTATTTATATATATATAATATCTATAAAAGCACTACTTTCTGATCTTTCAAAAAAGTTAAGTGTTTTTATACATTTCAATAATAAATAAACTGAATATAATATTTAATATCTTCATATACTATCTATTATTGTTTTTGTCTTAAAATCCCAAATCAATTTGTATTTTGTTAAGTCTTGTATAGATTTTATATAGAATCTGTCAAGTTATAGTCATCAGACTATAGTTAAACAGCTTTTGTTATCACTGTAGTTAAAGAAAAAACTACAAGTTAACAGTAGATTATATAATATATTTTATTAAAAAGTATGCATTCCCTATTTTAACTATGTTAATTAAATCTGGATTAAAACTCTATTTTGATATTAATATTTTTATTATATAACTTATAAGCAATTAACTTAAGTTTAATGTTTATATGTAAATGATAGTAATAATAATGAGATTAATAACAGTTTATTAGTTTGAATAGGATAATACTTTTCTTTTTATTAAATGATAGATAAATTTATTTTAATAAAATATTTAAAAAAAATATATTTATAAAATAAATAAATAATATTAAATATATAATACTAATAAACTATTTAATATTAAAAATATAATACTAATAAACTATTTTACATTAAATATATATTTTTTTAAAAATATTAATAATAAGTTTATATTTTTATCTTTATTGAATATTTATTTGAAATTTTTATATAAAGTATAAATTTATTTTTAAAAATATTAGAAAAAAAATAGAAGTTTAAACTAATTTATCTATAATTTAAACCAACAGAAGTGACTAAAACTTACCTAGATTTGGGTATTAATAGTTATAAATAAAATATTAGTTTAATATTTGATCTATTATATATACTAGAAATTAATTTTAGAACAAATTGAATTAGAAAAAAAGATTATAATAACTGTGAGATAAGATTAGAAGATGAATTAAAAGTAGAATGATGAATTGTTAATCTTAGAATACAATAAAGAATCCAAATTTATAATATATTTGTTGATTAAGATAAAGTAAAAATTTAATATTAAGTATAATAGCTATTTTTTAATGTTAAATTTGATATAATAAAGATAATTTTATTTGACACTAAGTCTGATAAGATTAAAAGACTAATGGTAGGTCTACTGTATTATGTGTCGTTATACAATACAGTTATCTAATTTGGCAATATAGTTTAGTTATAGTTTTAGAAATAGTATCAAGTATATTTATATTTAGAATGTATTATAATAAACTGTTAATAAGATTGTATAGTAGTTGGTCAAATAGATATATTATCCAATAAAGGTGGAAACTAGTTTTATGATATTGATAACAAGTTGGTGGATATGAATAATATCTTTTATATAAAATGTGTGAAATAGAAAGGTTATCAAATAGAATTTTAATTTTAAAAAATTTAAGAGCAGAAGATTGAAAGCTATATAAAAAGTTTGAAATTTTTTAATTATTGTTAATGTATATTTAGATAACTTGTCAATTAATTTTTTAAAGATATTGCTTTATTTTTGAAATCAGTTTTGTATAATCTATTGTGTATAAATATATATATAACAAATTGTATGAATACTATGATAAGTAGATAATTCTAAAGTAAATTTTTATGATTTAAAGTATAGAATAGATTATAAATATTATAAAACATAAAAGTTAGGTATGGTAGATTATAATGGTTTTGTACTAATTAGTTAGTAAGGTTGTTATATATGTTATCTTAGTATATAGTAAATTTGTAAAAATTAATTTGAATCTTGTATGAGTTAATAAAGTTAATTAGTAAGTTTCATAGTGAAAAATATGATATATGTATATAAAATAAAGTTTTAGAAGAGTTTAAAATACTTTGGTATTTAGAAATTATGAATTAAGAATTTGTATATATGTTTATAATACTATTTCTAAAGACAGTAATTAGAGCAAATAGGATAGTAATAAATTTAGCTTTAAATAAACAAGACCAGAGTTTAGTTTAAGTTTAAAATATATATAATATAGAATTATTAGAAATTTGTACTTATCCACTACCTATAGAGCATTATAAAGTATCCAAATTAATAACAGAACTATCTGTATAAAAATACAGTTCTGATAGGCTATTTTATATTATATATATAAAAATAAAAAAACCTTAATGTTAAGAAAAAAATCTTTATATATTGTCGTATTACAGAAATTGTCAACTCTAAAACTCCCTATTTATAGAGTAAACGAACGTCTCTCGCGTAATGTCGAATGAATTAGTACTCAAAAGAGGTGTATGATTTGGGTGAGTACTAAGGGTAAGTGTATCTTTATTTACTATACTGCGAGACCTGCGAGACTTGTTTTTTTTACATTACCAATACATTACTTATACTTTTCTCTATATGCTAATTACACTAATTATGCTATCTATGCTAATTACACTAATTACACTATTTATGCTAATTACACTAATTACACTAAATATGCTATATTCGTTATATCTATTAATTACACTAATTGCACTAAATCTACTAAATTATGCTAATTACACTGCATCTGCTAATTACGCTCTGTATATATACTATATCAATAATTACTGTATATTAATATTTGCTTATACGATCTAATTTAAATAAAATATCGACAATCCTTTTTTAGATTGTGACAATATATAATATAAAATTAAATAATACTAATAAATTTAATTATTTAATTTTTAATAATAATAAATATTATCAACATTATTAAAATATTTTTCTACTAATTTATTTGAATTATAATCTTCTTTACTTTCTAAATCTTGAATAAAATTATCTAATTTATTTTCATTATCTGAAATTTCTAAATTAATTATCATCATTATCTTTAAAAATATTTTTTAAATTAATTATTTCTAATAAATTTAAATCATAATTATCTAAATCAATATTTAATTAATATCAATTTTATTTTTATCTTCTTCTTCTTTTTTATTAATTGGTATATTATATAATTCTTGATAAGTATCTTCAGTTATATGTTCTTAATTATATAAATTTAATTCAAATGTTTTATTAATAATATAATAAAAATAAATAATTCAAAATTTTTAATTGATAAATTTGATCTTCTTTTTCTGTTATTTATTTACAAATAGACTAAACTCTTTTATAACTTGCTGCATGTAGAATAATTAAGAAAAGTTTAATTCCAAATAATTGTAAATATGATAGACTTATTGTATATATTTTCTAACTTAAAGCTAAATCAATATTTAATAAAAAAGATACATTAAATAAATTTTAATTTAAATAAAATTCTCTAAATTGAGATATAAATATATCTTTAAATTTTTGTTTATAATATTTATAATTTTTTAATTAAATTGCAATTTTTAGAATTTTTATTATTTATTGCCAAATATTAGTTACTAAAATTATAATTTTTAAAATTTGATTTTTTAGAATATCAGCATCTAAATAATTTATAAAAAATTTAAAATTAAAATAAATATATAATTATATAATAAATAATTTATTTTTATAATCTAAATAAAAAAAAATACTAAAAGATATTTATTAAATTCATATTCTTTATATCTTGAATTAAATATTTTAATAACATATTGATAAAATTGTTTATAAATTTCTTTAAATATTTTATAAATTAAATTTTCTAAACCTATTAGTATAAAATAATAATCAGCTAATGTTGCAGTTCTATTTTCTAATTTACTAATAGCATTTTTAATAGGTTTAAAAATTTTAGCTAAATTATAAGCAGCATTAAAAAAAATTTTTTTATATAAATAATTATTTTAATAGATTTATTTGTTATTATTGAAGGATTTTTATTAATTATCTAAATAAAAAATTATAAATTTATTAATTTAAATAATAATAAAAATTTATATAAGTTTTATATTTAAAACACAAATTAATAAAATAATTTTATAATACCTCTTTTAAGTATATTTCTAGTTAATAAACTGATTTTAATATTTTATAAACTGTTGTTTATCTTGTATCAATATAAGTTTTTAATTCACTATCTAAAATATTTTTTCAGAAATTTTAGTTATTAAAAGATTATTTAATTATATTTTTTAAAATATATAACTAAAGTTTTATAATATTGAATAATTTTAGATACAAATAGATGTTTAATTAAATCTTTCATAATAAAATTAAATAAATATATAATATATCTAATATTCAATATATATGAATATTTTTGAGAAATTTATTTTCTACTAAATTATTATTTGCTTCTATATCTGTTACTATTTTAATAAAATTTTCAACTTCAATATCATTAAAAATTTTTTGAATTTCTGTTATTAAAAATTTTACAGTATAACTTATATTTGAATAATCTTGAATTTTTCAAAGAATATCTTATCATTATCTAAATAAATAACAAAATTTCATAAAGATTTTTTTTATTAAACTTATTCATTTATTTAAAACTAAAATATATAAATTTAAATATTCTTATTTATTAATATAAATTTAAATAAATTTATAAAATTTTAAAAACATTTAATAAAATTAAATATTTAATATTAAATTTTTCTTTTCTTTTATTAATTTATATAAATAAGTATTAATTCTTATTATTTCTTTTGTTAATAAAGTATTTGTAACAGTTTTCCTGTCAAATAGATTATAAGCAAGTCAAAGTTGTTTTAAAAATTAATAAAAAATAAATATTCTATAAGTCTCTAAGATAATTTACAATATTCAAATACTTTAATAAATACTCTATTTATTGATTCAATATGTTTATTTGATATAGTTGTATTTTTGAGATATTCATTTAAACTTAATTGTTTATTTAAAGATTTAATTCTAGTAGATTTATCATGAGACTTAACAATATATATAATTACTTATTTTATTGTTTCAAAAATATTTAAATATTTATTAATAATATGTTTTTATATTTTAAAGATTTTCTAAATGAAAATAATTAATTACATGGTTTATAAATTGTTTCATAATGACCAGAATTATTAGTTTTTTTTTTATTAAAAAAAATCCAAATAGGTTTTAATGAATAACTACCAATATGTTTTTTACTAAGATAAGTAGTTTTTTTGGATTTTAATATATTTAATAATTAAAAAACAAATTTTAAAAATTACAAAAAATCTATAAAGATTATTTATAAATCTATTTAAATAAATAATATACAAATAAACTATTTTTATATATTATTAATTTAATTAATTAACAATCATTACTATATATAAAAGTCAAGATTTTATTAAGTAAATTAATCTTTAGTTACTAAGTAAAAATATTCTAAAGATCAAAATTTATATACTATAAAAATTTTATTTAAATTAAATAATTTTTATTAATACATTTTTCTAGTTTATGATCAATAAATATTATTTTTAAAAACTTTTAAAATTTTTTGGTTTAATATAAAATATAAAGCTATATTAGTAATAAATTAATTAATTTAAATAAAATTTTTAAAGTTATAAATTTTATTCTTATGAACATTTTTATTTAATATTACAAAATTAGTTTATATAATAAAAATTTGACTTTATTATATAATAATGATTGTTGATTATAAATATATCTTATTATTGAATTAAAATATTAGAATTTAATCTTTAAATCTGATTTGATTGTTTAATTCAAACTTAAATATTAATAAGTTCCAAATTTATTAATAATATAAATCAGATTTGTAAATTTTATATTTGGATCTACTAATTACAACTCTATATAAAAAATTAACTAAGTAATTATTCTGCAGATTTGATATAACAATAAGTATAATATTTTAAATTTAAATAAATAATTAGAATTATAATATTTTAGAAGTATATTAAAAATTAAATTTACAGAGATGAAGTTTTATAGCCTAGTGGTCTAAGTATCTCTTCTTCTACAAACAAAGTTAATAGTTTAATTTTAACTAAAAACAAAAATTTTGTAATCTACAAAAACATATAAATATACATGAAATCCTATAACTAAGTTTATGTAAATAGAAAATCAGTATAAGAAAGTTTCTAAAAAGAAATATCCTAATATGAAGAGTTAATACTCAATGTAAGAGAAGTAATAAACATATCAAAAATGAAAAGAAAACATACTAGTGTTTAATATAATGAATATAAAAGAAAACTACAGAAAAGGAATAGACTTATTAAAATTTGAATACTTCTAATATTAAAACTAGTTTAGTAGATATAAGATATATTAAATTAGATCTAAAAAGTAATTTTGGTACTATACTTAGTAAGTTTGTATCAAGGGTAAATTAGAAGACTATAGATATTTAGTAACATCTAATAAGATAATACTTTGATATAAATAAAATTAGATAGTTTTAATCTGATACATTACTATAATAGTAATATAAATATTGTATATATATATAAATAAGTGTTGAAAATTAGAAAGTTTAAATAGGAGATTTACAAGTGAGTCTTAAGTATAGCAGCTAGTAAGTAATTTATAAGTAGAACCCTTAATTAGATAATGACTAAAGAATATATATGATTAGTTGTACTTTTGTTAATAAACTTTGTATATATAAATATAATCATATGTTACTAATAAAACATACAGACAAGATTGCCACTTCAAAAGAAAAAAAAATTAAATCAATAAGATTTTTTGATTCAATTACATTTTTTTAATAATTCATTTTGATTTTTATATTTTTTTTGTTATTTTATTAAAACTTATTATGCAAATGGAGTTTCAGGATTTTTGGTAGAGTTTCAGGTTTTGGATAAAGTTTTAGGGTTTCAGATGAGGTTTTAGAAACTATAATCTAAAACTTAAATTTTTGAATTGACCAAAAAGGTTTTAGTGATCAACTTTATTTGAGAGTATAGCTTGTTTTTTTTTTGGACAAAAAAATCTTTATTTATGATAAAAGAATTATTTATACTCACAATTAATTTTTGTTATAAATATAATATCTTTCTTATACTCTAGATCTTAACCAAATCTAATAAAAGGTTGATATTAAATTTAACATATATGTTATCAAAGTAACAGAAATAACAGAAGCAACAAAAGTAAACATTTCTGTTACTTTTTGAATTGAGTAGGGAACATTGCTTCAATTCAGAAACTCGTGATTTCAAAAATCAGGCTTACAATATATTTAGCTTTTATCTTTTTAAAGAGTTAATATAGTAGTAACAATATTTTATTCATTTCTAAAAAGTCATTGCTATATTTATTTTTTTTAGCAAGATAAAAGATACTTTTTAATAATAGAGTCTTACAACTGTAATAAAGCTTTCTATACATGTCTTTTTATGTCATTGTGATGATTTATTTATTGTAAAAACACTTTAAACTGTATAAATTATGTAAAATTCAGTTGAAATTAATAACCAATTATACTAATATTTTACCATGAAGGTTAATTTATATTTTTAATGAAAACTAATTACCTAAGTGTCGTATTTATATTGATTTATTACCCTAATTGATACGATTCTTAGCGATCGTATTATGTTTATCGTTATTAAATCATTACATTCTTACTCCTGCGTATAATACAGTAAGTATACGTAATATACCTGATCGCCATATCAAGATTACGTACAGTGTATATGTTGCATCTAAAGAAGCGATTTATCTGAAGTAGTGCCTGGCTAAAATTAAGCCCCTGAAATTAGATCTTCATGCATGCATTAGGTTATAATTTTAGCCAGGGCGCTACTTTAGATAAATCGTTATTTCAGATGCGACATATAAGCAAATTTCATTTTCGCTTATACCCAATTGCCCAGGATATAACTATTACTTACTACTGTACACGGCACATTTCTAATCCAGATATTAAAGACTAGACATGGTGAAATAATAAATAATCTCTCCGAGAACATCCGTGTAAGATTCTTCAAATGCACGAGATCAACATTACTGAATTAAAAAGAGTGATTTAAATGAATAAATAACCTTTTAATTGCTGCCTTAATATAATTTTAACCCGGTTTTGTTTGATTTAATCGGATTATAGTGATGGAATCACACTGACAATAAGCGAGTATTTTCTAAAAAAGAATTAAAGTTAAAATCTATAACTGCTAAACTCTAAATTTAGTTACACATGAGTTCATTTCATATCTTGTGCTAGTTACATACAAGTCAGATTTGAACCTCATTCCATTATGTACATGTGCATGAAGTTTTAGGAAATTGACACTGACGCAATCTTGTCGAAATAGTAATGAGCATTAAACACAGCATGACAGGCATTATAGATAAGGTTAGAATACGGCAAAATTAGGTCATGATGCTGTGTCAAAGCTGTCTAATGCAAGTCGACTAATCCCGATATATCAAAAAACCCAAAGATCACCATCTCAAAGACTTTTTTGTTTCGTAAGTGTCGTACATATTTATGTAGTATCATTATAAATCTGTGTTAAACATGCACTTCATTTCCTTTATAAGTTATTAAAATCAATTTACGTATGTAACGTACGAATTAATTATGACTGTGAAGCGCTTGTTCTATTTCTTCAGCGACATTAATTATCAATTCGACTAATACAGAATATCGAGATGCAATTAATACATTAATCCTTCGATCACTATACCTTGTTGTTCATTTTAGGATCGAGTTATCTTATTTTCATCAATCGTATTTAACAAAAGTCACCGGCTTGAAGATCTTTTTTATAATAAAACATAGAAAATATTGAAATTTTTACACTTTAAGAAAGGTTAAAAATTTTATTATCGAATAAACTTTTAATTTATATTGTTACAAACTTCATCGATTGTAATTTCGAGAAAATGCTTTCTCAAATTTTTTAAATTTTTTCAAAGATATCAATCTAATCGAAAAATATCCCTTTTTAAATTTTTATAGTTAGAACTTGTAAACATTTAGAAAGCCTATTTCTTGATAGGCTGACGTTTTTAAAAAAGTTTAAGAAAGCATTTTATCGAAACTATAATCGATAATGTCTGTAAAAATATAAATTAAATTTTATTTGATAATAAAAAAAATTTAATCTTTAAATAGCATAAAAATTTCAATATTTTACTATAGCTGTATATTCGTAATACCTTTTCTAGCTTAAACATCAACAACAGCATAGTTTAATTTTTGAACTGTATGTTTGTTTCTACAATTTTTAAATAATCGTAAGAATCACTTTCATATATTCGGGTTGCTTATCATCTCCGAAATATTATTCAAATATTAAATTAATATTTAAATAATAATAATATAAATTTAAAAGCAAAAAATTAAAAATTCTTTATCTGAATCAATTGACCGTTTGAATAAGTAAAGATTAAAGTTGGCAATTGGTCCAATTTTACATGGTATCTGGTTAAAATTGATTTTAAATTTTATTGGGTTTATTACGAAATATTGTTTATAAATATCGATCATTCGTTCACATACCAATACTTTTTTGTGTATTCACAGAAATCAATTTTTTTCAAATTTCTTCGCTTAGATAAATTTTGTATGTTATATAATAATCAAAGTGGGTCTGCTATCGAGTGAAAATCAGGAATTCTAAAAATAGAATTCTTTAAATAACAGGATGCGGTTTTAACCAATCTGACCAAAATAACTAATTGCACTATTTTTGGATACATTAATATAATTTAAAGTCGTATTCTGTTATCTAAAGATGTTTGTTTTTAAACTTCTCGGTTATTACTTCGCAACGGGGTTATTTTTACAATATAACGATTTAAAGAGAAAGAACCAAATCTTTTCATATTAATAGTCACTTTAAAATGATGCAAGATGGAAGGATTATTATTAATGATCGATGCATTTGACAACATTAGGACACTATTAATAGAAATCAAGCAGATTTGTTAGATAAATTGTATTTTATTGTCGACAGTCTATATCAGTTTATATGAGCGCCATCAAGGAAAATCACTTCGATTATAATTTTTTGTTTTATTTTTTTAGAAATTGTGATCTATCTCGGTGATACTCTCGGCGATACCTCTCGGCGATACCTCTATGCTTAATTCTGTAAGAAAAGAAACCATCATCAAGAAAAAAAAATTTTAAATTCGAAACAACGTCACGCAGAAACTTATTTACTTCACGGTTACTTGATTTAGTAACTTAATTGTTGCCTTTTGCAGAAAAGATCAGATCTAGATAATCAAGCTACATATATAGAATTCGGAAGATGAATTCCGTTATTATTCTGACCAAAAATAGTAGTAAAAGACTTCTAAATAGACAAATAGGAATTTCTATACGAATAGTATTAATGGATGTTTCTTTGTAGGCAAATAGGAATTTCTATATGAAAAACAATGTGTCATTAATATTTATTATTAAAACTATCTTTTGTTAATCTTAGATATCAATTCTGGATGAATTTTCGGATAGATGAATAATATAACTATTATAAATTATTTATAAATGGATTGACAATTAGAATTTTAAATACTCATATATTAGCTTAGACTATTTAATTTTCAAAAATTATATTTATACAAGTATTATATTTGCTCAGCTATAATAAGATTTATTCCCAATGTTGTCTTGTTATTGTATCGTAATTACTGACTAGTTTACTAATATTCGAATATTTATAATGCCTAATATTGTCTAATACGTATCTGAGAAGAATTTCGATATAATAATTTATATTTTTATAAGATCCAAATGTAATACCCCTAAATCTGCTTCTAGATATGTGTCACAGAGACGGCAGTTTACAATAGTCTGAAACTCAAAACTCTAATTTAGTTTCAATAATCGGAACTAATTTTCCTTAATTTTAAATAAAAAATAAGGATATTTATAAATATAATAAGAGAAAATAAAAGGGTTATATGCATGGTTAATATTTATAATATCCAGATATATGGATACCTCAGATGCAATATATGCATAAAAAGAAATATAAATTATAACATACCGGGAAATTATTTTATCTGCAGAAAACAATATGTTTGTATTGCAAATTAGGATAAAGATTTAGTGAGGGGAAAACTTTCTAAAAGGGACTATAAACAAAGAATGTTCGGGTTACAAAAATTTAATACAATTTGACGTTTATTATTTTAGCTTCTTTAATTACAGTTCGAAACAGCCGACCAAGTTGAACAACAAAGAATTAATCAGTTCGGCCTCAACAAAAAACTTCTACATGTATATATTGATGATACTATCATTGGGAAAAATCACTGACTCGCTTGATGTTTGACAAACTTGCTTTAGAAAAACTATATAAACACCCAAGTCTCGATTTCCATAGGTAATTCCGAGAGACAAACAGTTTTTATATTTACGAATCTACGAATTATTATTTATAAAATATCTCTAAATGTCACCAACATTAAATAGTCTCTCAAAACACAGATGCAACACAACTAAAGCGTGTGATTCTTGTAGGCGCTTAAAAATTAAATGCAAGAATGCAGCATATCAATCTGCCAAATGTAGTGAATGCATAAAACGCAATAATGAATGTACTTATTCTACTAAATCAAAAAAACGTGGTCCAAAATCAAATAAAAACCCTGCAAATGATGAAAAAACTAATAGCGATTCTTCCTATAATGAACATCAAGATGAATTATTTCATGGTTTATCTCAGGAGGAAATAAAACTCGTTACCAACTTGTTTAAAACAGATCAATTATCCCTTATATTAGATACTCTCACCTCTACCTCGTCATTGCCATGTCCATATGAAAATATCCCAGGTCATTATTGTCACATTGGGTGTATTGTGAGATATAAAAACAACTGTTGAAACTCGAAATTTATTATATCGACTTTCGAATTTTCGCTATTAGTTATTGATATCCGCTTTCTACGTATAATATCGTTTACGTTATTCACAATATCTAATAGTAAAACCGATAGAATTAATTTAAAAAAATGTATTTCGGGAAAGAATCAACTCTCATTAACGCTACGCTTAATTTAAGCCGACTGTTATAATTATAATCCGATGTTATGTTAAATCGTCACAAGTTAGTAAAAACGAATAATTAGATTATATCGTAAAATTTGTTTAGATAAAAATAGTTGTAAGCTTTGTACATTACTTAAGGTGCAAAATATAAGCTTGATACAAGTGATTGATATTTATACTTTAAAATTACAATTTGTTACTTTTATTAGAGCGGGTTCTTGATAAATTTAGCAAAGATAAAAATAAAATTTATAGGGATCGTACTGGGTAGAGATTGTTTTTATATGCTAGAGTAAATTACTCTATAAAATTCTTTCAAGAACAATATCGATATAATGGTTATAATATATATAGGTCACTTGTTATACGGTTTTTCATATTAAGCTTTATATAAAGAAATATTTCTAATAAAACTTTTTAAAATACCTTTATTATAAAACGCTCCCATAGTAATTTGCACCTATCATTTGCTTTTATTATGTTTTATAAGTTTTTCCAGAAAATTTAGCAAAACATTAAGTCTAAATGTGTTTAAGTATAAGTGCATAGTACTGTATCTTAATAAAGAGTGATAACAAGACTTCAAGTTAAGAAAAAAAATATAACTTACTTAAAAATAAAAATTGAAAAGTATTGGAATAAAATAATTAACTATATTATAATTGTATATATCCTAGATTCATAATATAAATTTAAACACTTAAAAGCAATATTAGTAAAGATCAGAAAATATAGTAATAATAATAATAAATAATTTATTGCTAAAATTAAGTAAAAAAGCTTTTATATAGATAAATATGCAATTACTATTTGTTATCAATTTAATGATAATTTTAAATTGTTATTTTCTATAAGATAAATTTTTAAAAACATGCTAACACTAATATAATTAAATATAAGCTTAAGTTAATAAAAAAATCTTTTTAAAGATTTTAAAATTTTGATTCTGAGTAGAATAATATAAAATTATTATTATCTTTAATTTTGAAGTATTATAAATAGAGATATGGCAACTTAGTGAAGTAAATAAGTTTTCAACCCTCTAATTGGTAGGTTGTGATTTAAAACCTATTGACAGTAAAAATTTGATTAATTATTTATATAATATATAGACAGTATTACAGCAACAGCATTCTGTAAATCAATTGAAATAAGATATCTATAATTATAGTTATACCAGTATAACTAGCAGGTCATAAGTATTTGTGTAACTAGTTACATGGAGAAATGTAAACCAGTAATAGGTAATGCAACCTCAAGATAAGTTTTTGTAATTATATAAATTTATAGAACTAGGAAGTCAAAGCCTACTTAAGAAGATCAGAGCAGAAAGGTAACACAGATCTTTGATGATATCACTGTAAAGACTAGATCTAAAAAACAAATATAAATGTAAAAAAATTATATAAGCAAGAATCTTAGATAAGGAGTATTACACATTAGGTTGTCAGAAGTATTGAACCAAAAAAAAAATATTGAATATCATAATCCTAATATATTAGAAGCAGGTTAAAGTCCTTTCAAACTATCTGAATTAAGAGTTTAATAACAAAAATAGAAATATATTATAAGTACTATAGATATGCTATAAAGTAGATACTGAAGTTTAGGTAAACTTTACAATAGCAAGCCTTGTTAATAAGAACTTATATGAGTAATTAGTTAGCAAAAAGGCCTCTTAGTCTATATAATTAGGTAATATATTTTAAAATATATAATGATTTAACAGACATATAGACAAAAAGATCAGAATTAGATTAGACAGCATTTAGGTATATAGAATCTTGTATACTATTTGTCAGATGTAGTATAAGGATCAGAGTATTTAATTAAATAATTTTCTAGCAGATTACAGATATATCAATTAGTTTAGAACTTATAGATAGACTACTTAAATAGATAGCCAAAAGCTATATATGTAATTAGTGCACATTCATCTTATACAACTTATATAATTATAATTAAAATAATAATAAAGTTAATAGTTACCAATAACTAACAGTCTTAGCAATAATAATAATAATAATAAAATATTATAAATAAAAAAAGAAAATATCTAAAAGTGTCTTAATGTATTTTGTACTTATTATAGTAAAATTAAGTATATATATAACAATACTATAATTTCTCTATAATTTTTTTTTTTATTATTTTTCTAAGTCTTTTCTTAATTACATGCTAATTACTATAATTAATTTAGCTATATTTAGTTTATTAGTTTAT